>PVIY010040389.1:0-22412 GCA_004026745.1 Myrmecophaga tridactyla
AAGGAAGACGCCTCCCGGGGAGCTTCTTGAAACCAGAAGCCAGGAGAGAAAGTTAGCAGATGACGCCGTATTCGCCATGTGCCCTTCCAGCTGAGAGAGAAGCCCTGACTGTGTTCGCCATGTGCCTTCTCATTTGAGAGAGAAACCCTGAACTTCATCGGCCTTCTTGAACCAAGGTATCTTTCCCTGGATGCCTTTGCTTGGACATTTCTTTAGACTTGCTTTAATTGGGACATTTTCTCAGCCTTAGAACTGTAAACTAGCAACTCATTAAATTCCCCTTGTTAAAAGCCGTTCCGTTTCTGGTATATTGCATTCCCGCAGCTAGCAAACTAGAACACTAGTATCAGATCCTCCTGATTACATTCCTGTTCTGGGACTTCCTCAACCCCAGCACTGTGGGAAGCTGTGATATGAATCAGAAGGTTTTGACCAGGAGCCCTGGACTCACATCCCTGTAATGATATTTAGGTGACACAATTTCCTCAACTGCAACGTTGGAAGCGATCCTTTGGGAGATTGTGAGGATCAGACGATAGATAGTACGTCAGTATTAACATTTATCCTTAGAGATGAGAGAAATAAGTCCTGATGGGTTTGAAGTGCCCTGAAAGTGATGGCAAGCTTACAGAGAGACAATGGATTCTACCAGCTGCCCCAATTAAAGTAGCCACTGGTTTCACTTTTACTGTAGGGTCAGAAACACTTAGGAAATGGACTCCAATACAGAGGAATAGGAGTGGAGCCATTTTCTCCATGGCTTGGACCAAGCACATATTTTGAATTTTAGCAGGTGTTTCTAGCAACCCACCAGTAGGATGGCTTCCTCCCAGCAGAGTTCAAGAAACTGCAGCTACAGAGATTATGTGCATGGCAGTTCCTAGGAAATAAACAAGAACTAGACAATGACCTGGGTGTAGATGGGCTAGTATGGAGGAGGAGTTAGTCATAAGCCTGACCAAATAAAATGCCCGGTGGTGGTCTAGAAATTTTATTTCTGCTTTCCCCTAGATTGGTCTTAGGAAGCTGTGTTAGTTTGCAAGCTGCCATAATGCAATATTCCAGAACTGGAACAGCTTTTGAAAAGGGTAATTTAATAAGTTACTGTTCTAAGGAAGTGAGAGAGTCCAAATTAAGGCACCAACAAGAGGTTACCTTCACTCAAGAAAGGCCAGGGAGTCAGGAGCACCTCTGTCAGCTGGGAAGTCGCGTGGCTGGCATCTGCTGGTTCCTTGCTCCTGGGCTCTGTTGCTTTCAGCCTCTGTTCCTGTAGGGGTTCCACACTTTGCTTCTTCTGGGCTGACCCTCATGTCTTGGCTCTCTCCACATTCTGGCTTGCTTAACATCTCATAGTGACGTCTGCTGGGCTCCAAGCATCTCCAAACACCCGTGTCTCTGTTCTCCAAGTTTCGACATCTGTGTCAGCTCTGCTCAGAAGTTTCTGTTGGCTCTGCTGTTTCTCTAAAATGTTTCCCCTTTTAAAATCTATAGTAAACTGATCAAGATGGAGTCACATCTCCATCTAATCAGAAGTCACACCCAACATTGGATACATCACATCTCCATGGATAATCTAATCAAATATTTCCAACATACTTTATTGAATCAGAATGAAAAGAAACAGCTGCCTTCGTTCACATGATTGAGTAAGGGTTAAACCATGGGTTTTCTGGGATACATAATACATTCAAACCAGCACAGAAGCCAAGCATTTGGTTTGCCACATTATTACACACGATTGATGTAATTATGATCACAACTATAACCCCTTATATCTCTAAGGAGCTTTAAAGTTAAAAAACACTTAGGCATTGTGCCATGTGAGGTAGATGAGACCCAATGAATAAAGGATGCTATGGGGCTTGTTTGAGAAAAGAAGGAACCACATGCTGTGCACTGCACCAGGTCCTTCAAATGGACAAATTGTGCTATTTCATCCTTTCAATAACTCCATGAGAGGGGAATTTAATCACGGTTTGATAGTAGAGAAAGTGAAATTGCAGAAAGACTAAGTCAGTCAACTAGAGTCACACAGCTCTCTCAAGCAAATGGCAGATTAGTGATTTGAATGCAGGTCAGTCTTCTGATTCGAAGTCTCTAGTTATTTCCACCTTCCTCCTTAAAAAAAAAAAAAAAAAGGAACTCTGTCTTCCCTCCAATTGTTTCCAAATGGAAGCATATGTTTGGGCTGGTTGTTGAGTCTGAAATAAATAGCTCCTTTTAGATGGTTCAGACAGCCAAATGCTTTCAATATGTTCCCAAGGTCGTGATTGGGTCTGAATAGAAGCCAGATGTCTTGGATTCCAAAGCTCTTTCCTTGTTGCATGTCCCCTCCCCATCCCTCTGCCATAATAGGGAGGAAGGTAAGGTGAGACTAGACTGATTCTGTTTTGCACATACTTCTGTTCGGAAGAAGGAGGTGAGTGAGCAGCTGGGGTTGAAGTTGGACTGAAACAGACTGTGGGATTGGAGTGGGATGTGGACTGGAATCAAAAATAGCCAGAAAGAATGTGCAATTGCTCATTCCAGACCTGTAGAATCCCTTTGTCGCCTGACCTTTCTGTGCCCCTTCACAGTTGACAGCCCAGACTCAGCTTCCCGCGAGGAGGAAGTGCCCCGCAGTTAGTCTGTTGATTGCTAAAACAGAACCATCCTAACACTTGTCAGCTCTGCTTCCTCCATGCTCTCTGGCAGATTTTTTTTCCCCTTCAATTTCTTGTTTTATTACTGTTTGTCAGGCTGGGGAGCCTTTGAAGTTTTTTACAGATCTGACTTTTATCAGAGCATGTAGGAGTTGGGAGGTGGGAAATGGGATGGATGCAACCCATCAAAATATTCTATTCTGCACTCAGCCAACTCACCCCCCTCTGTCTTTGTCTGAAAAGGCTTTTGACATGGTGTTTCTATACGTGGCCTGCCTTCCAGATGACAGAGTGACATCTATTGTCGTAATATAGGGAGGAAATTATGATTACTTAATGATAGCATGTCTCAGCTCATCGCTTCTTTATTTTCCTTTTAAGTACTTGCTGTCACAGCAACACACAATTGGCCTTCAATCCTGGGGCTGTGACTGGGACCTCATGTGGTACAAGGTGGTACAAGGATGATTTATTGGTAAAGCTGGGAAAAATAAGGATGAGCCCCCAAATATTTCTGCATGCCTGGGTTGACTCTACTCTTCCTATCTTACTGTGAAGCAGAGGTGGCAATGATACCTGCCTGCACCTTGTACACTGACCTTGAACGCACAAAGACTGGCTTCAACACATTGAATGCACCCTCCATCCCCTACATTCTAATGGTCTTTCCTTGTCTGGTTTACTCATAGAATTGGGGGGAGAGGTGCAGATCATTCATGGAAACAATAAGTAAAAGGTGGATGGGTCAGCTCTCTTGGTTGCATTCTGCTCATTCACCTCACTGCTAGTCCTTGATTTAGCTTTCTGACAACAGCAACAACAGAAACCATTTCAATCCTGCTTGATACTCCCTTTTGTTTGAACAATGAAGCACGAAATACCCAGTCAAATGTGCAACACCTTTCCCAATCTTGTCCACATCTAAAATATCTTAGCTATCTCATACTGTTTGCTCCAGGCTTGTGCCTCTCTTGCTTCCTCAAAAATATTTTTTATCATGGAATATGCCAAACAATATAGAAATCACGTAGACTTTTGCATGCCCATCTTATAGCAATGTGGGTAAATCTGCCCAAGTAATGTTAGTGTAAAAAAGAAAATAAAAAATAATATTTGCAGTAAAATATTATTCATGCAAAATTTTAAAGCACCTAACACTTATTCTATCTCCACCTGGCAAGTTTCTACTATTCTTATGACTCAGGTGAAATACCGATCTCCTTTCAGGTACTTGGCTTGCTCAGTGGAGTAGTGCTCCCTCTTCTGCACCTCACAGCCTCACATTTATACAGGTTCCTACTGTGTTGTTATACTCTCCATGTTGTGCTTTCCATTTTCATTTGCTCTCCCCCAATACTAAAGTGAGCTCCTTAATGCCAGTGACTGGGTTACATTCTTCTTTGTACATTTGTGGCATATTGGAAGTATTAAGACTAAAATATCATTATTTGACATATAAGCATGATCTGGAAATAGGCACAATAAAGAGCAATTAAAGTTGGGTTTCTAGTCTTAATAGCAGCAGCTATCTTTACTGTTTGCACAGGGCTTTTGAATTCATTAATTCTATTTTTCTTCATAATGACTCTTTAAAATGTCTAGGGCAGGCATCATTCCCATTAAATGAAAGAAGAAACTATGATTCAGGGAGGTTAAATAACTTGTTCACTTGGTCACACAGCCAGTGGGTGATGGGGCTCACTGTCTTTAAATATAATATTCTTTTATTATTACTTTTTGAATTGAACTTTACAAATGAATCCTTCCTTCCTTCCCTCTCTTCCTTCTTTCTACCTTCCTCCCTCTTTCTATTCATTCATTCATTCATTCATGTAACAAATATTAATTTAGCACCATTTATGTACTGTCTTAGCCTCTGGGGTTAAAATAATAAGCAAAAGTAGTCCTAGAACTGGTGTCTACTGCATTTGGAGAATTTGAAATACTTCTAAACAATACACAGCGTGCAAGCTGGTAAATGTTTGGTAACTCCTTGTAAGACTGTGTTATGCTAGAATGGGAATAGTAAGATGAAATACTTCCTGGTGCTTTGACAGAGTTCTGAACACTTTGAGATTTTTCTGAAGCTAATTGGAGGGGGGGTGGTGGTGGTTAATTCACTTTGTTTAGCTCTTAAGAGCTCTTCCCTCTGTAGTGAATTGCTTAATGGTAGAGGCTTTGATGCTGGCAGGTACTTCTAGTAGAATAAGACTGCTGGTGCCCTCTCTTACAACCTGCACAGTTGTGTGGGCTGAAACCAATTAGACCTAAATTAATTAGCAAGAACATGATGGGCCCACTTGCTGAGCCATTCACAATACCATGTGAAGAAAGAGGATCCTGTTTGAAGGATGCTGTGTGTTTCTGCCCAATACTAATGATTGAAGTATTTCCAAATATGGAAGTAAATTCAAGCCATTGCTGGATTAAGTGGTCCATTTCTTTTAACCCGTGGAAGTCCTCCTTTATTCAAAGGCAAGTCAGGAAACTCTAAAGGACTCCTCATGGGTCCTGGGAACTTTGATAAGCTTTTGGGATGGATTTAGAAGATATGTGGAATCATTCTGTGGTTTGACTTCCTAAGGACCAAAGCAGCTAAGGAAAGTGGTGGCTGAAAAATGAACCTGAAAAAAAAAGGCTGACAAAAGGATACAAGGATGAGTTATCCTAAAGCACTCTGTGAGCTACATGTCAGAAGGTTTTCTTCTGAAGGACAGACTCAGTCTGCCTGTTTTTGGTTTCTTTAGTCTCCTTTGCTGGCCCCTTTTCCTCTTTCCGCTCTTTAAATAAGAGTGTTTCTGGGCTCTCACCTCAAGTAATGTCTCTTCCAGAGGCAGCTCATCTACTCTCCTTATGTTCACTGCCACCTTTGTGTTTTTTACTGCTTTCCTGAGCTCCAGTTACCCGCAGTTCCTGTTTCCCTGGCAATCCCACCAGGAGCTCAAACAATGATTTCTAGGGCCTAACTTCCTCCTCCATCTCCTGATCAGCCAACTGGTCAATCAAGCCAGAAACCAGGGAGTCATTCTTACCCCTTCCTTTCATTCATGCCGCTCTTACAGGATATTGAGGAGTTCTGTTCATTTTATAGTTGAAGTTGTTCTCAAATCCATCTTTGTGTATTTCTTTCCAACCCCACTCCTTGTGTTTAGATTAGGCCTGTGCTGGTTTATTCTGCCTTCTGGTTTATTCTTCTCGTCAGCTTTGATGGCTTCCAGTCCTTTGCTACTCCTGAAATGTTAATCCTTCCCAGGCTCTTGTTACCAGGATCCTTCTCTTTGAACATCAAACTGTACCAGAGTGACCTTACCTGTTTCTAGGCGTCAGTTATCATTTCTATGCTGATGACTCCCAAATGGATATTTTTAGTTGCAAACTCTCTCCTGAGCTCCAGATCCATATATCCAGGAGCTGGAGGGCATCACCATGTTGAGGCAACTCAAACTCATTGTGTCCATAAAGAAGCTTAATATCTTCTTCCCTAAACCTGTACTCCTACGGTGAATAGCACCCCCTGTCTATTCAATCACACAAGTTAGAAACCTAAGCAACATCACTGACTCCTTACTCTTCCCTTACTTCCTTTATATACTCTTTATCCTAAGTAAAATTGATTCCAAATTTTAAAACTTTGTCCATTTATCTTCATTTTCATTGCTATCATTTTTTAGAGGGCACCATCATCTTTTCCCTGAATTACTGTAAAAGCCTCTTATGTGGTATCTTACATATTACCTTGTAACCTTCTAATCCATATTTCACATGGCCAGATCTTTTTAAAGTGCTAATTGGATAGTGCAGTTCTCAAACTTTAAAATATTCATAGTTATCCAAAGTTACGAGGATAAAGTCTAACATGCTTACCTTGATTTTATTAGGCCCTTCGAGATCTGGCTTTCCAGGAATCTGGCCTCATCTTTTGCTGCTTCACTATTAGAATTCCATGCTGTGGATATAATGAACTTTTAACTTTTTCAGGTAAGCAGTGTTTCCGCTTGCCCTTCGTTGCAGATGCTGTTAATGCTCATTTATCTTTCAGACCTTAACTTCGATGGCACATCACAGTATATCAGGGAGTCTTCATGGCACTTCTTAAGAAATATAAATGCCTATTTACTTGCCTATCTTCCTAATTAGACTGGAAGTTCCTTGAGTATAGGGACTATTTCTTATTCATTGCTGTATCTCCAGACTCTTGGGCAGAGAAGAAAGATGCTCCAATGATAGTTGATGATTTGGAATTTGAATGATGTCCTCATATATGTTCTCCTTCCTTTAACCACAACCTTCTCTAACTTGTCTTCCACTCTGCTCCACACTGAGCTTTCTGAAACGCAGAGGCAACCACACTGTTCTTAAATTTTTCAGCAACTCTCCACTGCTACTCAATAGAATATGGGCTAAGCTCGTCGTTACAGGTGGCTTTTGTTTTTGCCGCATGATATCCATTCACTCTATTTCTGTTCAAACTGTACTCTCATTTCCCTTCAATGTCAGTCTCTGGGACTGGAGCTAGGCTGATTCCATCCTAGCCTTTAGGATGGAACTTGTCATCCATGTCTAAGCCAATTAGAAAATCACATCCTCTTGGCTTATGTAAACCAATACATTTCCTTGCTTGCTTAAGCCAGATGGGTTTAAATTTCCATTATTTCAGTTATGTATTTATTCATTAATCAAATAGTCACTGAGCTTCTGCCTTGTTCCAAACCCTGTTGTTGATGTTAGGGATAAAGCAGTGAACAAGGTAGATAAAGAAAGGATCAAAAGAGACCTCACTGATATATACCTTAGGAAAGAACATTATCGCTTCCATAATCTGTCTTATGCTTATCTCTCCAGCCAAAGGTAAATTTTGAAATACGCATGTTTCTTATCATCTCTGAGTATGTTTCCATTTTTGAAATCATCAACTTAAAAAATAAACTCCTTGCATTACAGTCCTTGGCTTAACATTTGCATTTGGGAAAATCTAAACAAAGATACTACTGAACAGGATGTCAGATATTACTGCCTTGACTGAACTTAAATTCTATAGAGGGGATATAGACAATGGGAACAAAAATAAACATGATATATTCAGCTGGATTTGTGTGATGAATGAAGTAAAATGGAGTAATAGGATAAAAAGTGATTGGTATGGCAGGGGGTAGGGATGGAGGATGGGGGCCACATAGATTGGGTGTCCAGGGCAGACTAGGTGCATGAGACTGTGGGTTTTTCCTGCCTCACTTCTCACCAGCGTGGTGGTGTCATGCCGATTCTTCCTCCCTGAAGCTGCCACCTTCCCTGTATTCTGGCCATACTTCTCTCCTCTGGATTTTCTTCCAGCCTTCTGATTATTTACCTCTTCCCCCTCCATGAACTTCATTCCACCCCAAATCTTAAATTTCAGGGTTTCCCACAGTCCCTTCTTGTTTCTCTTTTCACTCTTTCTCTGATGACTTCAGCCACAGCTCATGGTGATGATTTCCAATTTATATCTGTTGTAGAGCTCTTTCGTGAATTCCTAGTCTAGATGTCCAACTGTTTACTGCGTAGTTCTTTCTAGGTGTTCCACAGACATCCTAAACTCAGAATATCCAAAACCTAACTTATAATCTTTTCTCTCCTTGTACTGATCTTGCTCTCAAATTTCATAGGTCAGGGGATAGCATCACCCACACCCAATTATTTAACAGCAGTTTTTCATTCCTTTTTTAACATCTGTCCTCTAGTCTTCATTTTCATGGCTGACTGATCTTCAGGACATCATCAGAAGCCCTTACCTGGACTACTACAACAGACATTAAACAGATCCCTAATTCTGCCCTTCTCTAATCCATCCTCTATATTGCAGCCCAAATAATAGCTCTAAAATTCAAATTTCTTAGGTCACTAGTATGCTTAATTTTTTTTACAGGTTCTCACTAACTTCAGATAAAGTTCAGATTCCTTAGTACCACATTCAGGATGTTGCAAGATTTGCTCTTGCCTCCCTCCCCAGTCTCTTCTTCATGGCTTTCCTTCATGTTGCTCCTTCCAAGACTTTGATGCCTGGCTTATTTCTGAGCATTCATAAGACTCAGCTCAAGTAGCACTACTTTTAGCAAATATATATTATTTGATTATTTGAAACAGTAAGAGATTCTTCCCCTCTTCTCCAGTGCTCCCTTTCCCCTGCATGGGATTATCTAGGTATCTGTATATCTATAGTACGTTGTCATTGATCTTTGCCTTTGCTTATTGTGTTTGTTCTTTGCCTATTTCTTTCACTAAATTCTAAGCTCTTTAGAAGAAGGTGATGAGTTACTTATGTCTGTATCCATGTGCAATCCCTACAGATGTGCAGTCAGCCTTTGTTAAATGAATTAATAGTGTAGCTTTCCCCACGCATCCATCTGGGATAAAATATGATCAGCCTTGAGTATTTTCCCTAAATCACACTATGAAAAATTCTACTTGACAAAAAGATACAAATTGTTTATAAAGATCCCTTGCCTCTATTCCTTAAACCACCTAGACCTTTGCCTGTTTCCTGTGACAGAGTGCTTCATGAACAAAGATGCTTTTGCATTAACCAACTCTTGCCCTACATTTGCTGTACTTTATCACAGAGGGACCTGTGATTCAGTCTTTGAATTCCTGTTACTTTGGTTTCATATATGTGCTTCCAGTCTTAGACAACAGGATGGAAAGGATGAGCTATTCAGGAATACTTAGCTATGCTGTTTTAGAAATATGCTTTTTTCCTACCTACCTCTGCTCCTCAAACCAATCTTAGGAAGCAACCCATGAAAAAACAAATTGGAAAAAAGGAAGCAGATTTGAGAAATTTCCATTAAGCCCCCTGTTTACTGTTTTTGGATCCATGATGGAGAGGTTCACTGTCATACAAAACACTGGCCCTTCTCTGCAGTTAGTATTATAGATCAGAAGAAGGCTTTTTATGACAATGATTATATTCATCCTTTATGGGCTGCTTATTACATTCAAAGTACAAAAATAAGTACTTTGCTTCCATTATTTTATTTAATCCATGTAATAACCCTTTGGAGGATTAGGATATGGAAACATCTGGAGCCAAGAGAGGGCATGGCATATTTAGGAAAACCGATAATGGTCTGTTTAGCTTCCACACTGAGATCGAAGAAGTGGGGGAGGGGGTGAGGGGAGATGGGTGAACCTGGATAATTAAACAGAGGCCACATCTTTATGGGTCTCATACACCATGTCCAGAAGTCTGGGCCATATCCCAAGAATAATGGGGTGTTACTGGTGGGAGATCTTATTTGATATGTGCTTTATAAAGATAAATCTGGTGGCAGAATGGAGAATGGACTGAGGGGCCCTAAAACCAGAGGGAGAGATACCAGATAGGATAAATTCCATAATCTGGGTAAATCATAATGGTGTCAGCAGGGCTGTGTTCCTTTCTGGAGGCTCTACAGGAGAATCCATTTCCATGTCTTTTCCAGTTTCTAGAGGCTGCCCACATTCCTTGACTCAGGGGCCCCTTCCTCCATCCTCAAAGCCAGCAATGTAGCATCTCTGACAACTTCTTCCATCATCACATCTCCTTCTAACTGCAGAAAGGAAAGTTTTTCCACTTTTAAGGGCCCATGTGATTAGATTTGATCCACCACGATAATCTCCCCAACTCAGGGTCCTTAACCTTAATCACACCTACAAAGTCCTTTTTGCCATGTAATATATCCACAGGTTCTGGAGTTAAAGAAGTAGACATAAGTAGACATTGAACAAGTATGATGAGACCAAGAGTCAAGAAATATTTAGGCAGTAGGGACACAGCATTGTGTAGCAAGCCAAACAGATCTCAGTATGAATCTCTCTGCCACTCTTTAAAGTGTGACCTCAGATAACTCAGGAAACATCTCTAAGTCTGTTTTCTTATCTATAAATGAAGATAATAATAGCCATTTTAGGAGCTCTTGGGAAGATTATGAGATAGTCCCTGTTATAGTAGGCAGAATAATGGTTTTCAAAAGTTATGTCTACTTCTTAACTCCAGAACCTGTGAATATGTTACATGGCAAAAGGGACTTTGTAGGTGTGATTAAGGTTAAGGACCCTGAGTTGGGGAGATTATCCTGGTGGATCAAATCTAATCACATGGGTTCTTAAAAGTGGAGAAACTTTCCCTTCTGTGGTTAGAGGAAGAAGTGATGATGGAAGATATTGTTAGAGATGCTGCATTGCTGGCTTTGAGGATGGAGGAAGGGGCCCCTGAGTCAAGGAATGTGGGCAGCCTCCAGAAACTGGAAAAGACATGGAAATGGATTCTCCTGTAGAGCCTCCAGAAAGGAGCACAGCCCTACTGGTGCCTTGATTTTAGCCTAGTAAGACTTATGTTGGACTTCTAACCTACAGCCCTATAAAATAATTAATTTGTGTTATTTTCAGCCTACAATTTTGTGGTAATTTGTTACAGCAGCAGTAGAAAATTAATATACATGTCAGGCGTCTGCTAGTGCATATAGCAGGCATTCAATATAATGAAGTTGCTATTATAACAGAATGGATTGGTCATAATAACTGATCAGATGTTGGGGACTGGAGAAGGATGAAGAATCAAGAAGAATGGGAGGATCATGAATTAAATGACTGGGTGGATGCTATTGCTGTGGCTTAGTTTGGGAAAAGTTGAGTCTTAGGAATTCGAGTCACATTTAAGTGGACAATTTCCATAAGTGGCTGGAAGTAGTGACTGGATCTTAGAAGAGATCTGGGTTTTAGATTCACACTTGAGAGTTATCATCATAAAGTGGATGAGATTGCTTCATAACCCTCAAGAGATATTCAGGAAAAAAATTATCCCTTTCACTGGTACCTGGTATCCCAAAATGACTCCTAGGGCCTTAGACCCTGGTTTGCCTAAATCCATATATCTGTATGTGGTCTGCCAGTCATTTATGGTTGAAGTCAATGTCTTCAATGTGGCCATTTGAGCTGGGAAGGGTTCTGGAATTAATGCCACTCCCCTTTCTTGGCACAATGTAATCTAACTGAGTGGAATGATTTCATATGTGAAAATTTCACTTACGGGACGTGGATTCTGATACCTGCAGGTGGCTAGTACCAAGTGGTTGTTTTGACAGGTTTTTGAGGTACTGAAAATCTCTCTTCTACCTGCAACCTCAGCCAAGAGATGGTATCTTTCTCTTTCAGTAAGTTTTACTTCTCTCTGTACCACCTATAATCTTGTAACCAGATCTACAGTACTATTGCTTTATCCTGGATGTCAAAATACTTGTTTGACACCATCAGTTATTCCGTGTCCTGAGAATTTCATAGCTTCCTATTCCTATCTCTAACTGTAACAGACTGACATAGGAACACAGTCCTAGCTCCATATTAACATTATTTCACACTCAGAAGAGCCCCTGTTATTGCCAAGCCAGTGTACAAGTAGTCACTTATACCTTCCTACCACAAAATCATGGACTTAATCACTCCAGTTGTGCCAAGGCCTTTGCAACTGAATGGCTTGTTAGATAAAATTATCCACTAGGGCTTTGGGATTTGTGGTGGCCCAGAGTTCATCACAAGAAGATATACCATGTTATAACCACAGCAGCTACCATCATTGGAGAGCTACTGTTTGCTGTACCCCTTGCTAGTGCACTTTATGTGCACAATTTCTTACTTTCACCACAAATATGTAAGAAGAGTATTATAATAAAAATTATTATTGTATTTTAGTTGGGGAAACTGGGTCTTAAATAATTTGAGTAAATTGTCCAAACTAATGAAACTGCCCAGATTCAAAATAATTTTCATTTCTTTCCAAAGATAGCATATTAGCAAGGTCTATAGAAGGATAAAAGACAAAGCTGGGCAGACACAGGGCCTTCTCATGCACCTGCTTGACCCATAGGTGCCTATGAGAGTTCCATAACCCATTTCCCCCAACCCATGTCTAGTGGTTTGGAGCTATGTATTGCAGAAAAACATGTTATTAAACTTAATCCATTCCTGTGGGTGTGTAAATAAGACCTTTTGGTGAGGTTACTTCAGTTTTGACAAGAATCAGGATGGTTCTTAATATTGATGAACTTGGAGGGACAGTCACAGACAGAAAAAAAGCTAGAGAGAGCTGCCCAAAGCTGAAAGACCTTGGAAAATAAGAGAGAAGCCCAGAGTGGCTGCCATGTGCATTGCCATGTGATGGAAAAGCCAAGGATGAAGGATCGCGAGCAGCCAGCCCCAGAATGCCACAGTGTTCTGAGAGAAAGCATTGCTTAATGGTCCAAAATCAAGCTGATGCCTTGATTTTGGACTTCTCTTAAGCTCAAAACTGTGGGCCAATAAATTCCCATTATTTGGGCTAATTTATGGCCTGGTATTTGCTTTGGCAACCAGGAAACTAAAACACTAGGGTTGTTTGTTTCTTCTTTAATTTGATCAATATTTATTGAGTGCTGACTATGTTCTAGGTACTGTCTAGTTGAGGAAGATGATCTGTTGCCCTCAAGGAGTTTATTTTCTAACTGGAAAAATAGAGATGCAAACAGACATACACTGTACCATGTCATGAGAGAGAGGTGGCTTTGGGGAGCTATCTAAAGAGCATAGCATCCTCTTCATCATCTTGATCACCTTCCCCAAGAGAAGTCCTGTTATAGATTGGTTGTTGTCCTTCATCTGTGTGCAAGAAGTCTCTGGAATATGTAAAAAGGTACAGATGTACACCTCTTGGTTGACACTGTCTCCCATGTCAGCTATCAATTAGTTCCCTGCCCTGGATGTCAGGGCACAACTTTCTTCCTCCATTCATGATAAAATGACCATACAGGACACCTGCTAGACCCTGCAACTGGACATCCCATCCATATTTATTATTCGGAGGCTAAGGGGCAGGTCCACAACTCTTATCATCTCCTGGATGTACAGGACACATACTTGAACAAAGAGTGGAGCCCATGAGTCCACGAGGGGCAGGTCCCCCCAGAGTCTTAGAACCAGGACTTTTAGGGCAGCTTCATCAGACCCTCTACCTTATCATCAGGGTCCTCCAGCCCTTTACCACCGTCCAACAAGATGCTGTTCAACAGGATTAAGTTGGACTTCTCCTGGCCTCTACCTGGAGATCTCAGCCTCCAAAACCTTGACATTTGTTCCAATTCACAACTACATTTCAAGTGGCTGCCCTTCTCAGGTCTTGGAGTTTTTTCTCTTTACCTATCTGTTTACCTGGTCCCTGACTTTACATGTCAGACTAGATTTGGCTGATATTCACAGTGTCTCTGAGTCTTATCACCAGCAGAAACCTGATTTTGGTCTCTGTTTACTTGTCCTGTATGCTGTGGCTAGTTTATATATCTATTTATTCTCAGTAAATATTGTTTCGTTCAAGAACGTTCTATGACTCTTTATTCCCATAATGAGCATTTTGAGACCTTGATCCTGTCTTCTGATCTCATTCTGCGTTTTATCCCTATATCCCTCTACTGTACAGTACAGACCTCAGCTCAGGCCAGTATGGACTGCTCCAGATATTCTAGCCTCTGTAAACTGCTTCATGTTCCAAATATGATTCCTCCCCTACTTTTCTTCTTAAATTCTCCCATCTGCTTAGTTGACTCCTACTTATCCTTTAAGACCCAGCCAGAGTATCTCCTTCTGGGGGCAGAGCCTCTGCCCTGTTCACAGGCTGAAGTAATGACCCCCATTCTTAAGCTCATCATATAACTTGCACATAGCCATTTACCACACTCTATGGCAGTTGTTTCCCTCTGTGTTACCCAACAGTTTGTAAGTGTTTTGAGGCCAGAATCTCTGTCTCTTTCATCTGCTTATCCAAAACATCCAGCATAATGATTGGCATTATAGCCACTGTGGTACTGTGTTTCTTGACTACATAAATGAATCAGAACATGCTCTACTTACCGTAGAATGAATGTTTTGAAAGCATAATTAATTCTGCACTGGTTAGGAGAGACAACAATGAGGGCTTCACCAAGAAGGCAATTTTTGATGTGAAACCTTCAAGAAAGAGAAGGATTTTTCCAGATGGAAAAAGGAAGGAGGTCATATAAAATAGAGGAGATGGCACAGGTTATATGGTGACTGGGAAGAAGTCTGGTGTGTTTCAAGGTATGAGGACGTAACATGAAATGATAGATGGTCATGTTCAGATCATGGAGAACACCTGGTGCTTTCCTAAGGAAATCGGGCCTACTCCTGTGGGCAGTGGAAGGGCATTGGCCAGTTAAGGTTTGTAAACAGTGGAGTGACATGGTTAGATTTGATCTGGTCATAACACAGGGGTTGCTTCTTTGCCTTTTCCTTTTTTTTTAATGTTGTGCATGGGTTTTCTGGAAAGTGGTTCCAAGAAGAAGCTGTCATCCTATATGCTAGCTTATAGGGGAGATGGGGCTTTTCTGATAGAGGTTGCAGGTGGCTTTTTCCTCTTGTCTCTACGTGAGGCGTGCTTGCCACTGGAGGTCACTGTTGTACTGTAGATGTTTATGCAAAGCCCTGGGAGGCCCTGCCCAAGTCTACTTCTACAGAGGGTGAATCCAACATCCCCCGAGCAAGTTGGAAGTCCCCTAGTGCAGACAGCTTTCTGCCCCCTCAAGGACTGGCCTGGTGACCTGAAAAATATAGCTGAGAAAGAGCTGCCTCTGAGCAAGTAGGAAGAGATGAGGTGAGGGAGAGGCTGGAAGGCCTGGTGCAGCGAGGGCTTAGGCAGGTATGTAATCAAATACAGGGAATTTCTTGTAGTCTGGATTTCATTATCCTGTGTCTGGACTGGGAAAGGCTGGATGGCCTTGTGGGTCAAGGGGACTTTCCTCTTGCTGCTTTCTGGTTTGAATCTGGTTGAGGTTAGGGAAGATTATTATTGTCTTATGCAACTGTAGGGTTCTAGGGATATGAACTGAGTTGGGTGTCTCAGACTCCATCCTAAGGGAAGGCCTGCAAAGTGGAGGGCTCACCTATTCTTTCTGGGCCCTGATGACAGCGCTTCCAGGTAAAGGACAGGAATAGAAACTGAGCCCTCTTCCTTAAACACACCTTCCTACTAGTGACAGGTACTCAGGGCCAGGCTTCAATTGAAGCATCCAAAACCATAAAGAAGGGAAGGAGACGGACATTCTTAGGGTGAAACTGCATGTCAGGACTTTAGTATATGTCTTCTCACTCAGTGCTCATGATAAACGTGTGTAGGTGTTATTTAGCCTATTTATTATTGAAGAAAGTGAGATGTAGAGCTGGCATTTGAACCCAGTTCTCATGAAATACAAACTACCATTTGTGGGCACCTTCTGGAATTTATCTGAAATTGAAATCTTGGCTTGAGACATATGGGGGAATGAAGTTTTGATAATAGCTCACTTCAACAGTGATTGAGAGTAACTTCTGGTAGGAGTCAAGTAACTTTCTAATAAGGCATAACCTGTTTATAACTTTCCATAGGCCCAAAGCACTTATATACACATTAATTTGATCCTTATGACAAACATGAAAGAAGAACCTGAGAGTCTGAGGATTTGATTAGTTAATGGCAGAGGTGGGATTCAAACTCAAGTCCTCTCGCTCTGAGTGCAGTACTCTTTCCATGACACTGTGATTAGGTAAGTCTTGGCTGATGGGAAGATAATACACCATGGCCTAGTTAGCAATGGAAGACACATCTCAGATCATGCAGCACAACCTTTTATTTTTAGAGTAAGGATATCTCAGTACGGAATGTTTAAGTTCCTTGCCCAAGTTCATACGTCTCTGGGTGAATAATATTGTCCTATAAAGTTAGGGTTCCCAGATTTAGCAAATAAAAACCCAGAACTCCCAGAAATTTGCAAGGAACAAATTTATACCAAAACTTTATTCATTGTTTATCTGAAATTCATATTTAACTGGGTGTCCTATATTTCATCCAGCAACCCTCTCCTAAGTCCAAAGAGAGAAAGCTAAGCTCTCTCTGTTCTTTTGAGCATCTTTGATTTTTGGAAATGCAAATAGTTTTGAAGAGAACACCCTGAAAACTCTAAAAGAGTAGAAAGACTTTCTATGTTCTTATCCTGGCTTTGCCAGTGACATCCTCTCCGTGCTGAGCTTGCCCCACCACATTGCCTAAAGGATTCATTTTTCAGGGCATCCTAAGAAAAAACAGTTGTAAAGCAATCTGAAAATTCAAAGGGCTTCAGGACAATTATGAAAGTTAACCATCCCAGTTAATCATATCAACTACTCATGGGAAACCAAATCATTGGGAAGAAATCCCCAAGAGCAATGAGCAGAATGCCCTTCCTATGCACACCTGTAATCAAGATTCAAAAGGAAGGCAGCCAGTTCCCTTTGGAAACTGTTATGTGATGAAATCAACCCTGCTTTATGCTCCCAGGCTAATTACTGGATATATTCCTCTTACTCAATTTATTCCTAGATATTTGGACATTCCTCACTGATATTCTTTACTATTTTATAAAAACAATGATAAATGGTAATAATGAGAATTTGACCTGGCTAGGAGTAAAAGTTATGATTTTAGAACCAGCATTAAAGATTTAATCATAAAGGGAGCTCATGCTTCTGGATCTGGTCTGTGTATCAGTCTAGATCCAGGGCTTGTAACGATAAAGATCTGTGTCTATATGGAGGCCTGGTATCATTCTGGAAAAAAAATTATTGGTTTTTGAAGTGATATGCACCATATAGAAGGGGCAATGATGTTTGTGTGTTTCTCCTAACACTACAAAACATTGGCATGTGAATTTTTGTTTGTTTGTTTTTGTGCTGGAGCAGTGTTTCCACCTTTAAGAGCCTTTTCCATTCACTCATCACTTGTGTTTCCCTCTCCTTCAATTTCAACAGATATTTCTTGAACACTGATTGTGATGTGTGCACTGTGCTAGGAGCCAGGGAAACAGAGAGGGAAGCCCCAGTCTTACCCTCAACAGGCTCACCAGCTAGAGGAGAAACAAGGACCTATAAACAAACAATGATAAAACAACTCAGGAGAAGTTGAGCGGAGTAAATGTGAGTTGGGTAGAGAAGAAGGCAATTAATTCTTCCTGGGAGAGGTAGGAAAGTAAGGGGAACATCAGTTCAGGACTAAGAAAACTGTTTACGAGGTGGGGCTTGTTGAAGGACCTAACATTTTTGGTGAACAACAAGACGTTATGATGAACTGGAGGAAAAGGAGACTGGATGAATAGTTGGAGTTCAACTCAAAGAGATCTTTGAAAATCAAGTGACGGGATTTTGATTTAATTGGAAATCATGGAAGACCTTAGCAGGAGATGACATAACTATATTGCTTTTAAAGGGAAAGAACTGTGAGAGAGGGGTCTAGCATAAAAGAATCTTGGGAAAGACTGGAAGCAGAGAGACCAGTTAGGGGGTGCTGAGGCAATATATCTGGAAAAGGGTGATTTGGAATTGGTGATAAATTTAGGCCAGGGGAATGGAAAGAATAAGGATGGATTCCCTTTGATTATATTCCATTTTTATTCTTTTAGTCCTCCTCATCTTCAAGTACAGCAAAACTCAAGATGGTTGTGAAACAGAATGAGATAAGTATACTCAAATTAGGGGAGGCACTGTCAGGACTGGGAAAGGTTCATAGAGAGCTCATAAGGAGTGGAATTAAGAGAATATTTCTGGAAAAGTTATTCCAGCTCAAGCTTTTTGACTTTTTATTAATGACTCAAAGATAGAAATGGTCAAATTTGTAGATGTTAGAGAATTGAAAGGAAGAGTCAATATCTGGATGACAAAACCAGGTTCCAAACAGATATTTAAAATATTCAGAGATTAATGGAACCTAGTAAGATGAAATTTAATAGATATTAATATAAAGTTCTGAAACTGAATCCAAAAAGTTGATGCATAATTACGGAATGGAAGAAATAATAGTTTGTAAATATGAGGAATTTTTGTTGAGGGTCTAAGTATGAATCACTAATATACTGTCCCTCCCCTAGGGATTGATGTTTTTTTTACACTGCTTAAATAGTTGTGTGGTATTAGAGTAATACAAACTTCTGTAAAAAGTAGTCTCCATAAACTCAGTGACTTAACATAATTGAAAATTAACACTTGCTCATTTAACTGTTCAAGTCAGATGTTCCTTGTATTGTGTGTGCTGTTTTCCTCCATGTGGGAATTTGGGTTCCTTCCATCTGGTGATTCAGTAATCCCCCATGTTTTTTTGGCTCCACTGTCATTTGCCTATGGCTTGAAGAAGAGGAAAGAGACAATGGAGAAAGAACCTATGCTTCATAAAACCCTTGGGCCAGAAGTATCATACATCACTTTCTCAACCTACGTTGGGAGCTGCTTTTTAGTGACAAATCTATATTAAGGGAGTAGGAGCACATATATTGGTAACTTCTTACCATCTCTGCTCCCTATGGCATTCAGAATGGAGATGATGAGAGTTTTATTTTCAGCTCTGGCCGGGCCCTAGCTCATGTGTTAGTATTAATTGACAGCATCCTATTTTAGGAGGGAAATGGGCAAAGTGAAACATATTTGGAAGCAGTTAAGTACTGATACAATAGAAAGTTCTGTGACTATTTAGTCCCCAAAAGGAAAGATCCTGGAGGAATGAGATGGCTATCTTCAACTGTTGGAAATCATCTTAAATGTTGTTATTCCCCAGGATTTTCTTGTTTTGGGTGGTAGTCTGTGCCTGGTTGATCTTATGTCCTCTTGAACCTATAGTTATTTGCTTAGATGGGTTTATGTCTCTGTTTAGTTTGCTAGTGTTGCTGGAATGCAATATAGCAGAAATGGGTTGGCTTTTATAAAGGGGATTTATTAAGTTACAAGTTTACAGTTCTAAGGCCATAAACCTGTCCAAATTAAGGTATCCAGAGAAAGATGCCTTGACTCAAGAAAGCCTGACGGCATCTAGAACACCTCTGTCAGCTGGGAAGGCACGTGGTGGCATCTGCTCACCCTTTTGGCTTCTGGTTTCAAACTGCTTCCTCCGGGGCTTTCTGCATCTCCAAATTTCTCTGTCTGTGTTGGCTTTGAGCTTTTCCTGAAATAGTTCCCTCTAAAAGGACTCAAGTAAGCAGATTAAGACCCACTTTGAATGGGCAGAGACACGTCTCCATGGAAACCACCTAATCAAAAGTTCCCACCCACAATTGGGTGGGTCACATCTCTATGGAAACAACTTAATCAAAAGGTTCCATCCTATACAAGAGGTCTGGCCCAACAAAACTGGGCCAGGACTGAAAGAATATGGTTTTTCTGGTGTACACAACAACCTAAACCATCACAGTCTCTAATTCAGATCTTCCTCTGAGCTCCAGATTTGCATCTAATTACTAATCTTTCATCTTAATTGCTTTTTAAAAAAGTTACATCAAAGTCAATAAAGCCCACCTTAACCCATACTAACAGCTCCGTCTCGGGGTACCATAAACCGGCAGCACCAATGGCATTGCAGTCACTCAAACCAGAAGTCAAGGAATCATTTTTGAGCTACCACCTTTCCTTTACCTGCTTTAGTCATCCAGTCCTTTCTACAACATAAGGAAATGCATCCCCATAATACAGGTTTAATTCAAATTTTCACCTAGATTGCTGAAATACCTCCATAAGTGGTCTTGCTTCTTCTACTCTTGTTCTTTCACTTTGCCTCCAGAGTGACCTACCAAAAAAAGTAAACTGCTCTTATTATATTCTTGTTTAAACCACGCCAGAGGTTTTAGGTGTTAGCACAATGTTAACGCTCTTTATTTAATTCTTGTGTAAGGCTCTAACCCCAATGCCTACCATTCCTTTCTCATATCATTCTACTTGTAGTTCTTTAAATATGCCATACTATTTCTCATCTCTGTACCTTTGGTTTAAGATTTTACCCTTAGGGAATTACTTCTTTGCCTAAGTTCTATTTGTTCATAAAAGGCTACATAAGACCTACACTAACTCCCCAAATTTAAAGTACCTCTTTTCTATGAATCTAAACATGTTGAGTATACTAGCACACATCTGTTTCCCCATTATCAATGTCTCTAAAGCAGGAACCATGTATAATTAATTACTATGGTATTAATGACTTCAGTATCTAGTACACAGCATAATGCTTGGCACATGTTTAAAAAAATCTATTGACTTGAGTTGTCATGTTATCTCAAAATGCAAAACCATGAAGCTACGGGAAAGCAGATTTTGACTTTCATCAGGTTGTAATGCTTGAAAATGTAAAGGTCGCCTTGGAAAGTAGTAGGGTTCCTCTCATTGGTGGTATCCAAGTGGAAGTCAGAGTACTCACTTGAGAGTATACCATTGATTTAAGCAGCCAATGGAGGGTTGGACTTGACATTGTATAACGTCCTGATAAACTTTAACATTCCATAATTCTATGATTCACATTTGATGTGCTTATAAAATAATGTGTTTTAGTCTTCTGAAGTATGTTATGGGACATAATCAGAAGTCTTGGGAGGTGTTTAAAGAGGAAACAGACATAAAGATCTGTAGGTGGAATATTTGGTCTGAATAAAATGATCTATATTTCAATGAGATTTGGAAAAGTAGAAACCTTTTTAAGTCAGACTCCTTTACCTCCTTTTTAAAAATATTGTAATAGCTGGGCCAAACATAAGGGTTAAAATCCATGACTAAGAGAAGGTTTAATGAACAATTGTCATTCTATTCTGTTTTCTTCTGCAGGTCAGACATCTTATGTATTTCATTTCCCAGAGAGGATTTAACAGGCAAGAAAATGACTAATTGTTTGAGACTCCATGAATATGATCCTTTGAGGGCTCTGAACTACTGTGTTGATTCTTGCACCTATTTAAAATAATTGGACTGTTAATATTGTGACCCCAAATTGCATATCCTTTGGTCTAGCTTTTATGGGGCAAGGTTCAGAAAGGAAATTGAGCATGAGACACAGAAAGTGAAAGCTTTATTTCCACAAGAGAAAGATCTCTTCTCTTTATCTCAGGGCAAGCCTGGCCTTCAGAAGCTGCAGCTCAAGGGGAAGTGTGGAATTTCATTTTTTGGCCTTTAGCCTGCCAGAAAACTATTATTTTAATTCAAGGAGGCTTGTTTTTCTATCAATCTTTAAGAAAGGGCATGCCAGTCTTCTTAAAATGGGATGGGCATGTGCCTTAATGTTTTTTTTTTTCATGTGTAAGTTCTTTGAGGGGAGGCATAATGCATAATATTTTTTTTAATTGTGAAAAATAACATATATACAAAAAAGCAATACATTTCCAACTTTTTTTTTTTTTTTTTGCATGAGCAGGCACTGGGAATCGAATCCAGGTCTCCAGCATGGCAGGCAAGAACTCTACCTGCTGAGCCACTGTGGCCTACCCTCCAAGTGCATTTTAACAAGTAGTTATACAACAGATTTTAAAGTTTGATATAGGTTACAATTCCACAATTTTTCATTTTTTTCTTCTAGCTGCTCCAAGATCCTGGAGACCAAAAGGAATATCAATATATTGATTCAGCAGTCAAATTCATTTGTTAAATCCTGTCTTCTCTATTATACTCTTCCTTCTCTCTTTTTTCCTTTTTTTTGTAAAAAAATAACATATATACAAAAAAGCAATAAATTTTAAAGTTCATTGCAACAATTAGTTGTGGAACATATTTCAGAGTTTGGTATGGGTTACAATTCCAGAATTTTAGGTTTTTATTTCTAGCTGCTCTAAGATACTGGAGACTAAAAGAATTATCAGTATAATGATTCAGCATTCATATTCATTTGTTAAATCCTACCTTTGTAGGATACAGGATGTAAAACTCCAACATCACTTTTGATCTTTCTCCCACTCTTTAGGGGTATCT
>PVIY010040390.1:0-22412 GCA_004026745.1 Myrmecophaga tridactyla
GAAGAAAGAAAAGCAAAGAGAAAGAAGGAGGGAGAGAAGATAGGAAGAAAGGAGGGAGGAAGGAGGAGGGAGGAAGGAAGGGAAGAAATGAAAGAGAAAGAAAGTTAGGAAGGAAGAAGGAAAGAAAAAAGGAAGGACAGAAGGAAGGAGGGAGGGGAGCTGGTGGCGGGAGTGTTTTTTTTGTTTTTGTTTTTTTTACATGGGCAGGCACTGGGAACCGAACCCGGGTCCTCTGGCATGGCAGGCAAGCATTCTTGCCTGCTGAGCTACCATGGCGCACCCACGGGTGTGTTTTTTGTTGGCTCTATCCTATCGCTGGAGCTGGGCACAGCTAACATGGCCCGTCCCTTGACAGTGGCCATTTGAACCGCACGTACCTGGTTTCTTACACCCGCAGGTCCGCGGGTTCTAGCTCACGCTGGCTTAGCTTTCCCGGAATCTGGGGAGCCAGTTGACATCACTGTGGCTTGAAATGGGCCAGAAATGAGCAATCACCACAAATCAGGGCTCTTCTCCCTGTCTTCCCTGGAGAGCCCATTTATCTGCACATCATCGGGACTCTCTCTATAGGACATTTGTTAAAACATTATTTTGCATCCTGAACAACGCTCCGTTGGAAAGCATGGATGCTCCAGCCAATCTGCCTTTGTGTAAAACCTTACGTCCCCCCACTTCTTAGCTGCTCCAGTTCTCTGTGCCTCAGTTTCCTCATCTGTAACAAGGGGACGAGCCCCCCCACAGGCTGGGGCTCCTCTAGAGTGTGGTTTCTGGACCAGCTTGCTTCTGGAAGGGACATCTAGAAATAACTCTTTGGACCCAGCCCTGCCCTCCAGAGCGACCCCTCTGCAGCTGGGACCCAGCAATCTGCATTTTGACAAGTCCCCCGGGGGGAGGTTACAATGCTTGAGAAGCAGAACTGTATTTGTTGGCTAAAGAGCAGCGCCTGGCAAGCATCGGTTGTTCTTGCAATTGCTACTGTGATAGGCAAGGACAGGTACCCCAGTCCTGCGCTAGGGGGGAGCCCTGGAGGGAGTGTCTGGGTGTCTGCCCACCTCTCTGCATTAGAGATGACACAGGGCTCTGGGCCACACGATCTGGTGAAAGGTTATCTCTTGGTCCGGGGAGCGGAAAAGGTTGGGGTCGGAGGGGGGCCGTGACCGCCTCCCCTCTGCTGGGGAGAGAGTGGAGGTCACTGGGCTCCGGGTGACCGGGAATGGGGGAGCCAGGATGTATAAATGGGGGGCCGTGGAGGCAGCGGAGGCACCCGGCCTGGGAAGCTGCCTGCGGTGGGTCTGAGGTGGGTCTGTCGGGCATGGCCAGGCTCCGGCTGCTGATGCTGCTGCTTCTCTGGGCACTGGCTGGGGAGCCGTGGCCGAGAGCTGAGGCCCGGGCTGCACCCTTCGGCGTGAAGCTCTGTGGCCGCGAATTCATCCGAGCAGTCATCTTCACCTGTGGGGGGTCCCGGTGGAGACGCTCTGACACACTGGCCCATGAAGCTGTGGGTAAGGCTGGGGAGGTGGGGGTGGGAGTGGAAGGGAGGATTGGGGGTGCAGCGAGATGAATCAACGGACTCGGGGAGTGAGGTCCCTGGCCCCCTAGCTGGGCCCAGGGTTTGGGGAGGAGGTGAGCCGAGCTGCAGAGCTGGGAATGGGGGGGTGGGGTGGGAGTGCAAGCCATCGCAGGAGCTAGGAGCCAGAGAACAGTGTTCGGAGCATTAGCTGTGGGTCAAGACTTGCACAACTAACTTAGCACAACTTGCTAACTTGCACAACTCCGGGGGGCGCCGTTCACAAAGGGAAGATGACATGGAACTGCTTTCTAACCCTTTGGGGGGCAAGTCACTTCCCTTCTCTGAGCCTCTTTATCTGCAGAAATGGAAAACCTAGTCCCTGTTAAAATGCATGATTGAATCGAAAGGGATCAGGACACAGTCCCAGCAGGAGAGGGGAGCTCAGCACGGGGTGGGTGTGGGTGTTAGTTTTCAGAGTTTGTGCCAGCGGAGACACTGCCTGGATGCATGTGTTCAAACAGCAGCGCTACAACTTAATAGCCGAGCAGCTTGTACAGGTAGCCTGGTTTAATTGTGCCCCAAGGCTCTCTCCTGCAAAACGGGAGTGACACTAACTGTCCCCCCCTCCCCGCTGGGAGGGAGTTGACATTGCATGAAATCAAGGAGTTAATCTGCCAAAGCGTTTAAAACAGTGCCTGCTGCACAGGAAGTGCTCAACAAATGATGGAGGTTATTTTGAGCACTTATCACGTTCCCGGTTAGAATGTTTTTGTGAGTATTGACTCATCTGCTCCTTATCAAACGCTAGATAGTAGGAGTTATTCTTTTCCCCACCTTGTAGATAAACAAATGGAGGCTCAGAGGACCAAATTCTCTTGCCCACCATTAAAACGCAAGAGGTTTGATTCATGCTCAGTCAGCCCTGCTCTCAGAAGCATGCTCTTAACCATCAGGTCTTCAATAAATAAACAGTAAGGGGAAATCAATGAGAAAAGGCAAAAGTCGAATTCAGCGAGGTTGAATAATCCGTCCATGAAGACAGGGCCAGAATCTGAACCCAGGCCTGAGTGGAATCAAAACCATTAGCCACGAGGCCATGGTACAAGAAGAGAGAAGCAGGAGGCCCAGGACTCTGAGCACTGCAGAGGTTGAATCCCCAGAGATAACTCCGTCCATTTTGCAGGGGACACGTTCCCGGATGCAGACGCTGACCCCGACAGCCTGGTGGGCGAGCTCGATGAGGCGGTGGCCTCCAGCGAGTGGCTGACCCTGACCAAGCCCCCCCAGGCTTTCTATAGGGGGCAGCCTGGCTGGCAGGGCCGCTGGGGGGCTCTGCGCGGCAGCCGCGACGTCCTGGCTGGCCTCTCCAGCAACTGCTGCAAGTGGGGGTGCAGCAAGAATGAAATCAGCAGCCTCTGCTAGTCCGGGGGTGGTGGCCAGGTGGCTGGGGACACTGGGACCCGTATCCCAGCCTCGCTGTCCACCTGTCCGGCCTCCACCTGGACACCCATCTCTGGACCCCCAAGCATGCATCTCTGAGCTCCAGTACAGGCCCCCTGCCCATTGCCCAGCCTCACCTGATCTACACCCAAACCCATTCCAATCTACCCGGGTCCCACGGAGACCCTGCCCGGCCTGTCCCCCTCCTCCTTTCTTCTGCCTTCCAGCCCTTTCCCTTCCAATCCCCCCCTGCCCAGACTCCGGGGCTGCGGACCGCACGGTGGAAGGAGGGAACCCCGGGATGCCCTTCATAACTTGGGGTGGGGGGCAACGCATCGGAACCTTCCCACACCCCAATAATAAAAGTTCAAAGGCCTCTGCAACGTATGTGTTCTGTCGTTGAGGGTTAGGCGTGGGCAGGTTTCAGGGAGCCCGGCCGCGCCCTTAGCTCTCGCCCCCCCCCACCTCCAAGCCTCCGCTCCGCCCCCTAACACCCCCTCCCCCAATCCGCGTCGCCTGGGACTTTCCGCGGCGGGCAGGGGGCAGGGGCCGGGAGCGTAAGGTGCGGGGGCAGCGGTGGGGGGGGCGCGGGGCGGTGACTGGGCTTCGCGTCGCCGTCGCCGAGGACGCAGGACGCGGAGAGGGAGCCGGGTGGCGCGCGCGCGCGCGGGGGGGGCCCGGGGCGGGCGGGATGGGGGGCGCCGGGCGGGGGGCGCGGGCCGCTCCCTTCTGGAAGCTGCCACCGCCGCCGCCGCCGCCGCTGCTGCTGCTACTGCTGGTGTCGTTCCCCCCGACGCGTCCCCAGGGTGAGTCGCGCGGCCACCACGCGGAAGGAGGGAGCCAGGTCAGGTCCCCGCTCCGCTTCTCCGCCGGGAGGAACTTGCAAGAAGGACTTGGAGAAAAGGGGGGACAGCGAGGTCGCCGGCAGAGCCGGTGGGGTGGGGTGGGGGCTCTTGGGGTAGGAACAGGATGTGGCTGGCTGAAAAAGTAAGAAAGCAAACTGCCGCTGCAGGGGGAGGGGAGGAGTTTCGCCCAAAGCCTGGGTTAGGGGCACCCTACACCCCCTTTCTGCCGGCCAGCTCCCTCGGGGACCCCACCCCAAATCTCCTCCGTCGGTTGTCAGAAGTTCGGATTCTCTAGAGTGAGGGCAGCTTGGGGGAGTTGGGGGGTGCTTGAGCCTCTTCGCTGCTCCCTCCCCAGGCACCCCTGGCCAGCTGCAGTGCCACCTTTATGGACCCTTGGGGGACATGAACTGCTCGTGGGAGCCTCTTGGGGACCTGGGAGCCCCCTCGGTGCTGCACCTCCAGAGCCAGAAGTAGTGAGTATATGGGGGTGGCCGCTCAGGTGGCCACCTTCCCTGAGCCCCTTGCAGCTGTGCGCCCACTCTCAAGCCCTCCAAATGTAGCCTCAGTTTTCTCCCCTATTAAATGGCAGTGACAATGCAACCAGCCTCCCGGGGGGGGGGGGTGATTCTCAGGAGTTAATGAGCTAAGCATTTGGTAAGGAGAAAGGCTTAATAATTAGGAGCTTTTAAAAATTATTATTGCTGTGTGACCTTAGGTGAGTAGCCTAACCTCTCTGAGCATCTGCAAAGAACATTCACTGATTCAGCAGTGCTGTCCCAGGCATATAGGTGAAGGAGGCAGAAGAGAAGACCCTGCCCTGGCAGGACCCAGGGAAATGGGTATAACTTAAAGATTGTCACATATGAAAACATCTATTTCCAATTTCTGCCATGCAGAGGAAAAGTAAAAGCGGCAGCAAGAAGTAGGAACTGGGAGGGGGACTGGTTTCATAACACAAAAGTAATTATTTTAAAGTGCACAATTCGGTGGCATTTAAGACATCCACACAGTTGTGCAACCATCACCTCTACTTAGTTCCAGGACATTTTCATCACCCCAAACAGAAACCTTGTACCCTTTAGGCGGTCAATTCCGCTCCCCTTTTCCCGGAGCCCCCACTCTGGCAACCCCCAATCTGCTCCTGTCTGTAGGTATCTGCCGATTCTGGACATGCCATAGGAACAGAACCACACAATAGGTGACCTTTTGTGTCTGGCCTTTTTCGCATAGCATAATATTTTGGAGGTCCATCCACGAGGTCACATGGAATAGAAGTTCACTCCTTTTTACGGCTGAAAATCCATTCCATTGTGTGGATGCACCGCGTTTTGCTTCTCTGTTCATTGGTTGATGGATACTTGAATTGATTTCACCTTTTGGCTCGTATGAGTAATGCCGTGATGAACATTGATTTAGGTTTTTGTTTGAACACCTGCTTTCAGTTCTTTAGGGTGTATTCCTAGGAGTGGAATTGCTGGGTCACGCGGTAATTCTATGCGCAACTTTTCTGGGAACTGCCTAACCATTTTCCGCAGTGGCTGGACCAGTCCACATTCCTATCAGCAATGCATGAGGGTTCCAATTTGTCCCCATCTTTGTAAGCACCTGTCCTTTTCTGTTAGTTGGACGGAAGCCCTGCTTTGGACTTTTGAAACTCAAACCTTGCGGGCGTCCTTGACTCCTCTTTTTCTCACCTGAGTCCGATACAGCAGCAAATCCTGTTTTGGCTCCACCTTCTATGTTATCCACAATCTGGCCTTTGAGTATCTATCAGGATTGGCCAAAGGAATAGAACCAAAAGGATGTGTGTGTGTTTATACGAACATTGGGATTTATTATAAGGAACTGGCTGGGTGATTGTGGAACTGGCAAGTCCAGCTTCCAGACAGCAGGCTGGAAATTCTGGGAGAGTGATGTTGAAATCTTTAGCCTGAATTGGTAGGGGAGGCCAGGTAGGAGTTCAAACTACGTTCTTGAGACTGGCAGGTCTCCCAACTGATTAGATCAGGCCCACCCACGCCATGGCCAGGAATTTCCTTTAGGTAAAGTCAGTAACAGTGGATGCTAATCCCATCTATAAAATATCTCCAGAGTAACATCTAGGCCAGTGTTCATCCAAACGACTGGACCCCATAACTTAGCCAAACTGACCCAGAAATTAACTCACACCCTCTCCCCCCTCCTTGGCACCCAGCCTGGTCCAGCCTCCACTGTCACCAGGGCAGTCACCTCTCCCTGGTCTCCCAGCTCTCGCCCTCACCCCCACAGTGTGTACCCTTCCCAGCAGCCAGAAGGGAGGTGACATCCCTCTTCCCAGAACCCTCCAGCTAGCTCCCACCTCACACAAAGCAAAAACCTGAGACCTCCCAGTGACCACCAGCCCTCTGCATGACCTACCCCATCCCCTCCCTGCTCCGGTTACCCCCAACTCTTCCCTTTGTTCATTTCACCCCCACCATGCTGGCCTCCTCTCTGTTCCTCAAACCCACCACCTGGGCTTCAGCATCTGCAGGTGATGTTCCTTCATCCCAGGATGCTCTTTCTCCAGGTACTCTGTGGCTGCTTCCCTCCCCTCCTTCAGGCCTCTACTTCCATGTCTCCTCATCCTCATCCCCCTCTCTAAATTAGCCTCATCTCTCCCCACCCCCAGCATCACACCAGGTCCTCCTCACCTGACCTAAATGTTCTTTCCAGCACCAGCTGACATGGCTTCAATTAGATATTTACACGTTTACACGACCATCAGCTCCTCAAGGGCAGGTCCTTGACTCCCAGTCCTATCTCCAGCACTGGGCTTGGCACAATGAAAACTGTGCTGACTGCCTAGCTACATATACATAAATAGGCCTTTGCAGAGTAAATAATGAATAAATATCCTAATTAATGCTATTCTAAGTGCACCTCAATCCCCTTCCTCGAGAGCCCCTTTAGCAGGCACTTTTATTGCCCTCATTTTACAAAGGAGGCAACTGAAGCACAGAGAAGTTAAATTGCTTGGTCAAGGTCACACAGCTCTGAAGCAGTGGAGCTGGGATTTGAACCCAAGGGGAATGGGCTCCATCCTCTGTGCCAGAGGACTTCTCTGCCAATCCTGAGATAGTTAGCAGGACGTCTCTGGGCCCAGCCCTATGTACCCCACCACCACCCCATCCTGGCATCTCTCCCCACAGCCAACTCAACAGAACTCAGACTGTGACAGTGCCCAGCGGGCAGAACTGGGTGGCCATTCCCAGGGAACAGTTCACCACATCGGACAACCTCTTTGTGTGGGGGGCTACGGCGGGAGGGCTTCTCTGGCCAGCAATACCTGTGAACCTGGAAACCCGAGGTAACCTGGTCGGGGCGGGGGCACTGTGTGGGGTGGGCAATCCTGGAGTCCGGCTCACTGGGTCCTGGCCTCCCTTTCTCCAGTGAAGCCGGGCACGCCGAGGCTGGGCCCTGATGTGGACTTTTTCGAGGATGAGCCCCTGGAGGCCATTATCCAATGGGCCCCACCCACGTGGCCGTCCCATGGGACCCTAGTCTGCCAGTTCTGCTACCGTGGATGCCGGGAGGTGGCCTGGACGCTGGTGAGTGTCAGGGTCTCTGTCACCCATCCCATGCCAGGGAGGACCCGGGACATCATCCACAAACCAGAGACTCGCTCATCCCTTCACCCTCCCTGGAGTCCATTTGCACCCCCCATGGAAGGCCTGTGCATGTGCCTTATTCAGCAAACCACCAACAACAACCAAAAAAAAAGGAAAGAAAAATCTATAAATTGCATGCAATCCCAATCCACACCCCCCTTGGAATTTTTGAAAAACCCAGTAATCAAAGTAACTGACGTTTCTGAACATCTGCTGTGCATCAGTCCCCAAGCTAAGGAATTTTTCGCTGAACCTACCAACCTCCCAACACAGTGGCGGCTTTTACGCTCTCCCTTTTAGAGCTGGGGAAAATGAACCTCGGGGAAGTTAAGCAACTCTCCTAAGCCTGCACAATCACAAAGGAGAAGATGGCAAATGGGCAGTGGGGCCCCAGAAGCAGGGGAGGAGTGGGTACTTGCCCCTGTACTTTAAATCCAGCATCCGGAAGTCGCATGCGTCACTTCCGCTAAGACCTCATTGGCCAGTATATGGTCAAGGGGCATGCCTAGCCGCAAGGGCACCTGGGAAATGTATTCTGTATTCTGAGCAGCCATGTTGCCAGCTAACGCTGCTTCTGCCAGGGCTCTTGGCACAAAACGCCACTCTGGATACAGAGCAGAGCTGTCGTCGTCATGATGACTAATGGGATTCAGAGCAACGATAGGCAGATTTTGGAATCTGACTGTCTGAGAATGAATCCCAGACCCAACACTCACTAGTTCTGTGGGCTTGAACCAGGGGCTTCCCTGTCCTGGGACTCAGTTTCCTCACCTGTAAAATGGGGATATGAGAACTTACCACCCGTTACTCTGTTTGGCACACAGGGTAAACCAACTTGTCTCGATTTGCCTGGGACTATCCTCTTTTTTTTTTTTAATCTGAAAGCGTCAAGTCCCGGGCACACTGGGACGATCGTTTGCTGGCCTGAGACAGGTGACGCCACCCCTGGCCCCTTCCCTTTCCCTTATCTCTCCCCCAGCTGGAGCCAGAGCTGCACTCTACATCCCTGACCCACTTGGAGATCCAGAACCTTGAGCCAGCCACGAGCTACAACGTGTCTGGCCGCTGCCGGATGGTGGAAGAAGAGGATCTGTGGGGCGAGTGGAGTCCCGTTCTGTCCTTCCAGACCCCACCATCTGGTGAGAATGTCCCGATTGGCCCTCAGACCCTTGTCTCCAATCCTGGAAGACTGGCCCATCACACCCCTCTCATTTGTCACCCCCTTTCCTCATCCCTGCCAGCTCCGAAAGATGTGTGGGTGTCTGGGAACTTCTGTGGGACAGCAGCAGGACAGGAGCCCCTGCTTTTGTGGAAGGTGAGCAGGGGAGACCATTACGTTTTCTGCACATGTCAGGAAACCCCAAGTAACAATGAATTTAACTAGACAGAGGTTATTGCTTTCATGTAAAGAGAATCTGGGGGTCGGTAGGATGAGCTGTTGGGGCTATTCCTTCACTCCAGGCTCCTTCATCATGCTGCTCCATCATGTTTGATGTTTTGCCTCATTATCCAAGGTGGCTGCCTGAGCTCCAGCCATCATGTGTGCAGTCCAGGCAGCAGTGGGAAGGGGGAACTAAGGGCACAGTCCTTTTCTTTAGCCAACTTTCCCAGAAGGGTCACACAAATTCTCATGGACATTTCATTAACTAAGACTTCAGAGGTTGGGAAATGTGGTTTTTCAGCTGGTCACGTGCTCAGCTAAGAACCAAGGTTCTTATGCCGTTTGGAGGGAGGGCATTACAGAGGAAGTCCTCTGAGCCTGGGAATAAGCTCCCATGGATCCTGGGCTGCAGGAAGCACCTTCACAAGGGCTTTGGAGCAGAGCTAGACAAAATCCAGTCCTGGCTTCACCTGAAACTACTTCCTGTTCTTGAGCCTGATTTTCCCCCGCCTATAAAATGGGAATATTAGCCATGCTGTCCTCTTGGTGTTGCTTCAAGGATTCAAGAAAGCGATGGTCACAGAGCTCCTGGCACAGCCTGGGTACAGAGCAGGCTCCTACCAATGTCAGCTACTTCTGAGGGATCTAAGCTGAGTCCTGAGGAGGGAACAGGTGTTCCAAACAGGAGACCCAACAGATGCCAAGGTCTGGACTCAAGACTGAGGCTCAGCTCAGAAAATATAGTTCAGCCATGCTAAAGCCTCGGAGACTTGTATCAAACTGGCACTAGGAGATGCAGAGAAGGGTGGAGTACTTCCTCATTGATTCACATCTGCGCTGAGCACCCACTATGGGAAATATGGCAAGGAACAAAATGAGAGAGACTATGCCTTCCTGGGCTACCCAGCCTAGTATTGTTAATTTTTATTTTTGTCTTAAACATTTTATTTTGAAATTATTTCAAATGTTAGGACAGTTAGAAAAATAATACAAAACCCATCTATATCTCTCTGTAACTATTTTCTTTTTTATTAATATTTCTTAACTTTTAATTTGAAATATGTTCAAACTTACAGGCAGAAAAATAATAATAATGCCAACCCTATACAGAGAACTCCAACATATGCACCCCCAGATACCCAGGTCCACCAGTTTTAACTTTTTGCCACATTTGCCTTATCATTCTATCTCTATATATATCTGTCTATTTATCAATCCATTTTCTGAACACTTAAGTATAGGTTGTATATATTTTGTGCTCTTTGAACACTTCATATTGCCATGTACATTTCCTAAGAGCAAAAGCATTCGCTTCTGTAACCACCCTAAGTGCAGTTATCAAGTCCAAGTAATTTAACATTGATAGAAAGCTGACAGTCCATGTTTCAATTTTGTCACCCCCCAATAACGTCCCTTTGAGCCTTTTCTCCTCCCTTGCTAGATCCCATCCATGATCGTGTATTGCATTTAATTTTCATTGTCTCTTTAGTTGTTCTTTTTTTCTTTTTTAACAGTGAGAACATATATACAATAGACATTTTCCCATCTCAACCCCTCCCAAGCATACCATTGGGACTGGTGACATCCACAGTATTTCAGTGCCCTCACCACCTGCCACCTTCCATTGCTAAGCCTTCCCCATCTCCCCAAACAGAAACCCTACAGCCATTCCGCATGAACTCCCCCTTCCCCTTTCTCCCAGACCCCGGCAACTTGTGCTCTAATTTCTGACTCTGTAAGTTTGCATATTCTCTGATATTTTCTTTGTAGTTATCATAGGACTTAGATTTAACATCCTAAATCTACCACAGTCTCATTTGCCTTGCTACCAACTGTTCTAGTTTGCTAGCTGCCAGAATGTAATATAGCAGAAATGGAATGGCCTTTTAAAAAGAGGAATTTAGTAAGATGCTCATTTACAGTTCTAAGGCTGGGAAAATGTCCCAATTAAAGCAAGTCTATAGAAATGTCCGAATTAAAACACCAACTCAAGACAGGCCGATGAAGTTCAGGGTTTGTCTCTCAACGGAAAGGCACATGGCAAACATGGCAACGTCTGCTAGCTTTCTCTCCAGGCTTCTTCTCCCACGAAGCTCCCTGGAGGCATCTTCCTTCTTCATCTCCAAAGGTCACTGGCTGGTGGACTATGGTTCTTTCGTCATTGTGCCAGCTCTTTCCGATCTCCAGCCTTTTCCAAAATGCTTCCTCTTTTAAAGGATTCCAGTAAACTGACCAAGACCCACTTGGAATGGGTGGAGTCATGTCTCCATCTATTTAATACCCACAACTGGGTGGATCACATCTTTGTGAAGATAACCTAATCAAGTTTCCAACCTACAGCACTGAAAAGGGATTAGAAGAAATGACTGCCTTTGCAAAATGGGATTACGATTAAAACATGGCTTTTCTAGGGTACATACATCCTTTCAAACCAGCACACCAACTTAACTTCAGCAGTATGTACCAAATATGTTCCCATAACATCTGTCTGTTTTCTAGATAACACTCATAAAGCTCTTCTTAGGTGCTAGGTCGTAGCCTACACATTATTTTTATTAACCTATTTTATAGGTGGGGAAAATAAAGCACCCAGAGATTACCCCAAATACACATCCAGTAAGGGGCAGAGCTGTGACTCAGATCAAGGTAGTCAGGTTTTAAAACAGTGATTCTCAATCCAGCACCCCTGTTTTATAACACTTACATTGTAACACTCCCTTATATGGAAATGAAACACATGTATGCACTAATTTTTTAAAAATGTAACACAGTGCGCTAATTATAACAATAAGTCTAAAACCAAGGGGAAAACAGATTCCCACATAATGGCAAAAGATACAGTTCACTGGGATGATACAAATTGACTAAACCTGTATATACCCAATAACATGGCCGCAAATCCTAAAGCAAAAAAATTGACAGAAGGAGAAATACACAAAGCCACAATTATCGTGGAAGCCCTTAACACATCCTGCTCTGTAACCTCATAATAAGCAGACAAAAAACAAGTGAGGCTTTAGAAGATTTGAATACATGATTAACAAACTTAATCTAACGGATTTGCATAAGAAGCTTCAGAACTCGCAGTTTTTTCAAGCATACACCGAACATCTACCAAAATCAACCACATCTGCCCAGATTTTAAAGAGGGCAAAGTGATATGTAGGGCCCATTGAAATATTCTCTTACCATAATGGTGCCAGGAATTGATCACAAAACAACCTAGAAAATCTCCATAGCTTCAAAATCCAAAAAAATTCAATGATCATGAAATCCAGCCCTGCCCCGCCCCCATGTAAGACTTTGCATTCGTATGTAAAATGCAGTTTGGTTCTAGGATTGGTTCAAATGATTAGACATGTTTTTCATCTATGTGAGTTTCCAGTGGGGATAACTTTCAAAACTCACAAGGGATGTGGGACAATATTTTGTGTCCAGGACATGTCACATCCCTGGCTGTGGCTCACCTAAAACCAATCTTCCAGGCAACTAAGAATACCCACAAATTTTCCAAAAGTGCCCTGAGTGTATCATCCTCTTTGCTGCACATAACAAATTCCTAAGACACAGACTAGTCTTCAGTCAGTTGCAATTTAAGAGGGCATGAAAAAACTCACTGATCAGTTAAATAATATTTGAAGGCAGCATTAAAAAAATAATCAAATTGGCAAACTATGGCTTGCCAGGCAACCCTCTGCTTTAGTAAGTAAAGTTTTATTGGCATCAGAGTCAGGATTTAGGGTGAGGCAAGTGAGGCAGGGTCATTGGATCCTGTCTTTATTTATAATGTTGATATTTTGTTTATCGTGGATTCTTTTGCATAAATTGTGACATCTTAAAATATTGCCGCAAAATAACACCTCAGTTATTTGACCTTGGGGGCCCTCCTTAAATTGTGCACCCGAGACAAGGGCTTCACTCACCTCTCACTAATACCAGCCTGGGAACCACCTGTGAAGCCTTCCTCCACTGCTGAGGACTGAGACTCAGTTTCCCCATCTGCAAAATGGAGCTGCCAAAAATACTTTGCTGAGTGGTTTGTCTGGTGACCTCCATGCGGTCCCCAGGAAGTGTCTGGTAAGTGGGCACTGTTAACCCCTTCTTCCCCTCGTCCCTCAGGCCCTGGGGCCCTGTGTGCAGGTGAGCTACAGAGTCCAGTTCTGGGTTGGAGGGCAGGAACTTCTTCAAGAGGAGATCCCCTGCTGCAGCACCTCCATCCCCAGTGGGGCTGAGCAGGCTGGGGTGTCTGCCGTCAATGCCACAGGCTGGGAGCCCATCACCAACCTTTCTTTGATCTGCTCTGGTAAGAGGCAGTGGACATCCGGGCAGGGCCCTGGAGGGGCAGCAGAGGGGGTGCTGAGTGGGCAGCTGAGATTTCTTCTCCCACCTTCTACTTCCAGGATCTGCGCCCCATGATGTGGGGGTCAGCAGCATTTCCGGGAGCCAGGGGCTGCTGGTGACCTGGCAGCAGGGGTCAGGGGAGCCCCTGGAATATGTGGTGGACTGGGCTCAAGACGGGGGTCCCCTGGAGAACCTCAGCTGGGTGCGGCTCCCCCTTGGGAACGTCAGCATCCTGCTGCCAGGTGAGGCCCCAGTATGCCTGGGTTCCCATCCCAGGTGTGCAAGGAGGGTAGACAGATGGGTGGACTGGCAGGGGGACGTGTCATGGTGAAAGTATCGGTCGTTCATGTGACAGATATTTGTCAGGCGCTTTGTTCTAGGTGCTGGAGCACAATCACGGCAGCCCATATCTGTTGGGCATTTTACTTTATGTACTCAATCATTTCTTCACTATAAAGTAGGTGTCTATTATCGTGCTTGGTTTCCAGGTGAAGAATTTGGCCCCAGGTGGTTAAGCAGCTTGGGAGGGAAAAGCATTCTGGGACAGGGAACAGCCAATGCAAAGGCTGTGAGGCAGGAACTGCCTGGGGTGTTAGAGGGGCAGCAGGGAGGCAAGTAGGCAGAGTCAATGAAGGGGAAGAATGGGGTGGGAGAAGAGGGCAGGGAGGGGGCGGGGAAGGTTGTACAGGGCCTCGAAGGCCACGATGAAGACTTTGGCTTTTGCTCTGAGTAAAGTGGGAGCCATGGAGGTTTCCCGAGCAGAGGAGGTATAGCGCCTGCTCAGGTGTCCACGTTCTCTCTCTGGCTGAGGTGAGGAGGGCAGAAAGTTGGGGGTGAGGGTGGGAGCTGGGAGACCCGAACAAAGGGGACTGTCCCGGCCCCGGGGGTGATGGGCCGGGCCAGGTGAGGACCAAGGAGGAGGAAGAAGCAGGCGGGTTCTAGCCGGGGCGTCTCGGAGCACAGGTTTTGAGGGATCCACGTGCATATGTTGTGTCGGAGATGCTCATCCATGTCAGAAATGCAGGTCTGGAGTCCTCAAAAGTGCTCTGGCCCGCTGCTGAATATTGGGGAGTCAGTTCTGATAGAAGCCACCTTGAGAAGGTGTGGGGTGAGAAATTTGAGGATGCAATCCTGAGGTCTACGGATGTTTGTGGGCAAAAGATGAAGGGGTCCCAGTTTTGGAAAATTCCCAGGTGAGGAAGATCAGGCAGAAGCAGTAGGGCTTTTTGGGGGCGGGTGGGGCTGGGTGGGAGGGGGTGGGGGTGCGTGAGCCCTTGGTTTGGTTCACACCCCAGCTCCCGCCCCCGCACTCGGAGGTGCGTGCTCTCTGCTGCCCCCAGAGGTCGCCAGTGGAATCGAGCCTCCGGTGCCCTCAGCGGGAACTTGCTCTATTAGGGACCCTGTCCCCGCTGCCTACTCATCCCTGTCTCACTTCCTCACTGTTTTCCGGGGTCGTCTCCCAGATGAGCGCCTGACACTCAATTCTTTATCTCAGGGTCTTCTTTTGGGGACCCAAACGAAGATTCTTACCTAGTGGGGGGGGCAAGCCAACTTGACCGGGCTTTCATTCCTCCCACGTTCAGGAACTTTCAACAGAGGGGTCCCCTACCGAATCACAGTGTCCGCCGTCTTTCCGGGGGGCTTAGCCCCTGCCCCCTCCGTCTGGGGGTTCAGAGAAGAACTAGGTAAGAGATGGGGCTGGCGGATGGAGAGTTCTGGAATCCCCAGCAGGCCTTGACCCCATTGACTTTCTCTCCAGCACCCCTGGTGGGGCCAATGCTTTGGCGACGCCAGGATGCCCCCCCGGGGACTCCTGTGATTGAGTGGGGAGAGGTCCCAAGGCATCAACTCCGGGGCCACCTCACCCACTACACCATGTGCGTTAAGAATGGAGCCAGGGCGCCGGTCTGCATGAATGGTGAGCTTCCCTGCCTCCTGTCCCCACCAGACCTGTCCCCCCATCAGTCTACCCTGTTCTCATGCCCCCAGGGCAGGGGTCCTTTAACTCCTTCTCAGTCCCTAAGGGGCAATAACCCTCCCAGCTATCGAAGTAACAGACTGTCATTCAGCCATTTAAAAGGAAGACTCGGGTCAATATTTATGAACATTGAAAGATGTCTGTCATATTTTATTAAGTGAAAAAGATAAAAGGGTCACAAGTCTCAATGGTATGGTGGCATTTTTGGAAAATGAAACCTGGCATGGAGCAAAGCATAGCCACAATTATGAAAGATTTCCTGGCTGTGCCATCCAGGACTATGCATGATTTCTTTTTTTCCCCCACTTTTGGATAGTGGTTGAATGTTTACTCTGAGCACAAGTTACTTAAAAATATATATATATATATATCATTATTTTTTTTTGCCCCCTAACTATAAAGTTATTTGTGCTTGTTATGAAAGCTAAAACATTCAAGGAATATATCACCAAGTATATCAGCATTCTTACCACGTCACGGTTACTGGAAATGCAGCCGTCTGATTTTTGTATTCACATGCTAACATATGGGCATGAGCTGCGTGCTTTGTGGTTTTCTTTATGTGTGACAAATGTCAACTTTTTATTATAGGACAGTCCAAACACATACAAAAGTAGGGAGACTAGGATAACAACCCCCCAGCTTCAACAGTTATTAACATTTTACTTAGATCTTGTTTCAATTTATACCCCACCCCCAACCTTTTCCTTTTCCACAGAATCTTTGATGCCATTCTCTGAGTTCCTCAGTGCCTTAGCATTTATCTCTAACTCAAAGGGCCCTTTCTTATTTATTTGGCAAAAGTCATGAATGGAAAATTCACCATTTTAACTATTTTAAGGTGTACAGTTCAATGACATTTGGTGTAATCACAGTGTCGAGGCAACACCATTCCTACTTGGCTCCAAAACATTCTTAACAACCCAAAAAGAAACCCCCTTCTGATACAGCCTTTGAATTTATATTTGCAAAAAATATATATATATGTGTGTGTGTGTATAAAAAGTAAAAGAGCCCCATGCTATCTGTAGTTTGCCAACTGAATTTTATGACCACCATGTTTTGCAACTTGATTTTTTCAACTGATGATTTAACTTGGACACTCTCTATGTCTGTACCACTTGATCCATGGACATTTCTCCTGTATTTCTATAACAGACCTCCAAACCACTTCCTCTTTTGGTTTAAAGAAACAACCACAACCAAAATAGAGCTATCGAGAATAAAGCAAACAAAAATAGCTCTGGGTGGTTGGAATGTCTTCCCCTTGTTTGGGAAGTAGCCCCCTTCCTTGGGCTCAGTAGAGGTGAGGGATGTGGCGGAGATTCATTCATTTTTCTATGTGCATAGATGTCCATTTCCAGTGCCTGATCCGGGTGCTGAAAATACAGCCCTCCTGGAGCTGGCTTTCCAGCCAGGGACAAAATAAATCATCCATTACACATGCGGCAGATGATGATACTGGTTAAGTAGAGGAGAGAAGCAGAGAAGAGGGTGATGAGGGGGTCACAATTATAAATGGAGGAGGGGGTCAGGGAAGGCCTCGCTGAAGACGGAACCTTTGAGCAAAAGCCTGAAAGAGGCCAGGAAGAGGTTACGTGGAGATATGGGGAGGGGTTGCGGTTCCAGGCAGAGGGAACAGCCCATGCGAAGGCCCTGAGGCTGGACCCCACCGCCTCCACAAACTCCCGGCTGTGTCCTTCAGTGAGTGTCGGCACCAGGAATGTCACCCTGCCTGACCTCCCCTGGGGTCCCTGTGAGCTGTGGATGCTGGCATCCACCACCGCGGGACAGGGTCCACCTGGGCCCAGCCTTCACCTTCACCTGCCAGGTAGGGGTGCTGGGAGGGGACATTCGCAAGTAGGGGGACCTCTTCATTTGGGGTGGCGGGCGTCTGGAATCATTACTTGGGGTTAAGAACGTTGGTGGTCTTCTCATTTGGAAGGTGACAGTGCCTGAGGGACATTTTGAATCTGCCTGTGTATTATCAGGCAACCCATGTCTGACCCTTTCTCCCCATCCCTCACCTTTGAACCTTCACTGACATTTGACCCTGCCTCTTGCCCAGGTTTTGCCCCTATCCAAGATTCCCCAATCTTCAGCCGCGGTCCATTCACAAGCCCCGCCCACTTACCAGAACCTCACCAAGCCCCGCCCACCCCTAGCCCTACCCGCCTTAGCCCCACCCACCAGGCAACGCCCCATCCAAGCCCCGCCCACTCCTAGCCCCACCCCTGGCCCGAACCCTGCCCCCCTCCAAAGGCTCTTCTTTCCCCACAGACAACACGCAGCGGTGGAAAGTCCTGCCAGCTGTGCTGCTCCTGTGGGGCTTGCTCCTGCTGGGCTGTGCCCTGCGCCTGGCCGTTACCGGAAGGTGAGGCTCTAGGACACTGGCTCTCCGCCCAAGCAGTGAGGGTGGCTGGCTGGAGCTGAGGGTCCAGGGTGGCTGAGGGGAGGCCTTGGGGCCACAGGCCTGGGTATGTCTGGCCACCGGTCTTCCCCGCCCCGCCTCTCTCTCCTGCTGGCCAGGTGCCTCCACCTGCAGCACAAGGTGCTACCTCGCTGGGTCTGGGAGAAGGTCCCTGATCCTGCCAACAGCAGTTCCGGCCACCCCCACGTGGAGGTGAGCAAAAAGGCGCGCCTGTCGTGGACCCCTGGTGGGCGGGAGATTTCCTGGGGCAGTTGGAGAGGCAGGGTGGGGGGGTGGGAGGTGTTTGGCCTCCTAGCCTCGTCCTTTCCCCAGGAGGTGCCCCAGGCCCAGCCCCTTGCCGACTTGCCCTTCCTGGAGGTGGAGGAGATGGAGCCACTGCCAGTCATGGAGCCGCCCCAGGCCCCTGCCCCTCTTGACTCTGGGTATGAGAAGCACTTCCTGCCTGCGCCTGAGGAGCTGGGCCTTCTAGGGTGCCCCAGATCCCAGATTCTGGCCTGAATCTTGCCCCCAGAATGGGGGCTTCAGGCCACATTCCAGTAAAGCTCATGGAGTCCTCACCTCAGCCCTGGGTCAGTCTTTCTGACAGATGAAGAGACTGAGGGTCAGAGAGGCATCCAGCCTCATAGAGGGTGCCCAGCCAGGAAGAGCTGGGATTGAAGGACCCTTGCAGAGAAGGGGCTGGCCCCAGCAGAGAACATGTGGATGGATGGGAGAATAAAGAAAAATAGGTGCAATTAAGAGTGCCACCTATCTCCCTAGACCTTTTGAGCAGACTGTGGATGGGAAACATTTCAGCCTCCCTTGAGGCTAAAGTGCAGCCCTGGACTAAATTCTCATCCACAGAACATGAGCAGAAGAGTCGTGTGCCACCCACGGGTCTGGGTGGCCTTAAAACACTGGGTGAGGTCTCTCTGCCTTTCCTTCCCTTTCCTGGGAAATGGACCTGCGGTGATCCTGCTTTGACCATGCCTGGGGGAGGGTGGGGTAAGAAACTGGAAGGAATCTAGAATTCCTGAACTGCACCTGGAGAAATAAATGTTTATGTTTTTATAATTCCTGGCACATGTGGTCTTTTTGTTACAGCACCTCAATCTATACTCTTACTGACGCATAAGCTTCCATTTGAGTAGACGTAAGCCCTCCCTCAACTCATTGCACACTTTTCAGGTCATTGGGGTGTTTTAGCATTTTACTGTCAAGTATAAAGGCTTCGCTGCAGAAGGGAGCCCGGGTCACAGGTGCTGGGCCAGGGGTCCAGGAGGAGCCCAGGTAGTGGTGAAACGAGTGGGTCAGCTGGCTCCCCGGTGCCACGGCCAGTCCAGAGGGGCCCTTCTTGGGCCCCGGGGCTGTCTGCTGGTTGTCCGAGGCCGAGGTAGCTGTGAGAGGGGCGGGGCCTCACATAACCGCACAACACTGACATGTCTTTTGCTTCGGGCCGCTCGCCTCTCCGCCCCGGGCTGGGGCAGGTGGCTCAGGCTGACGCGCAGGTGCGTAGGTGGGCGTGGGGCGGGCGCGGGGGTTGGCGCTAGGCTCCTCCACCTGGAGCAGCGGCTGGCACTCGGCGGGCTGCTTGCGGGCCTGGGGCTCTGCCAGCAGGCGTGCGGCATCCCCCGCGGGGCGCTGACCCTCAGTAGGAGTTGGGGGTTTTGCCGCCTCCCCCTCTGGGGAAGCTTCCGGCTCCTCCGCGGGCCGCAGCTCTCCTTCCACTGGGCTTGGCTGCTCCTGGACCCTCGGGGAAGCACCTGCCTTGCTTGCCTCCTCTGCGGCGGCCTCCTCTTCTTCCTCTGACTCTCTCTGCTCTCCTGGACTGATAGCTCCCTTGACTTGGGTCTCCTCTGCCTCCAAAGTCTCCTCACCTCCTTTTCTCTCTACCTTCAGCAATGCCTCACCTTCTTTATTCTCTGACCCTATTGGCTCCTCAGCTCCATCCATCTCTGTCCCTAGCTGTCTCTCACCTCCTTTCTTCTCAACTCCAGATGATTCAAGTCCTTCCCTCTCTGTCCCTAGCTGGTCCTCATCTCCTTTCTTCTCAACTTCCAATGGCTCAACTCCTTCCCTCTCTGTCCCTAGCTGGTCCTCACCTCCTTTCTTCTCAACTCCAGATAGTTCAAGGCCTTCCCTCTCTACCCCTAACTGGTCCTCACCTCCTTTCTTCTCAACTTCCAATGGCTCAACTCCTTCCCTCTCTGTCCCTAGCTGGTCTTCACCTCCTTTCTTCTCAACTTCCAATGGCTCAACTCCTTCCCTCTCTGTCCCTAGCTGTCCCTCACCTCCTTTCTTCTCAACTCCTGATGATTCAACTCCTTCCCTCTCTGTCCATAACTGGTCCTCACCTCCTTTCTCCTCCATGCCCAGTGATTCTTCTGCTCTTCTCCTCTCGACTTCCCAGGATTCCTCCCCTCCGCCCCTATCTGTCCCCAATGGGCTCTCATCTCCTCCTTCTGTCCCCACAACCCTGGATCCCTCCAACCCCTCCACCTGCAGTTCCTCCCACTCCTCATTGAGAGTCACTCTCTCTACCCAAATGAAGGACCCCTCCTCTCCCCCAGAACCCCCCTGCACCCCACTCTCAGGGCTGTCCCCAGGGGCCCCCTCACCTTCTGTGGAAGCCACTCCCACCAGCCTCCCGGGAAGCCTCAGGGGGTGCATCTGAGCCGCCTCCGGGCCCCTGCCCGCTTCCTCTAGGGCCTCTGCCTCGCTGCCCTCCATGCCCCCCACTCCTTCCCAGATGACCTCCACCATGCTGCTGTCCTCCCTCACCCAGGATGGCCGCTCTGGGCTGCCGGTCCCCTGCCTCTCCCTGATGGCTTCCAGAACCATCTCCTCCACCTTCGCTTCCAGCTCGGGGCCTGTGATGCCCAGGGCACAGTCCTCTGTGGCTCTCAGCCCCTCCCAAACCACCCTCACCACACCCCCCTCTTTGGCCTCACCCAGCCCCCCTTCGGCCACTGCTGCTCTCTGACTCAGATCCGGCTCCCGAGGGGGGCTGGCTTCAGGACAGGGGCCATTGGCTTCTGACGAGGCTCCTTCCACCCCGGGGACCCGCCTCAGGCCCGAGGGACCCCCAACAGCCTCCCCCGTGGCCTCGGAGGGGGTGTCCGGTGACTCGCCAATGGGTCCAGCTGGCAAGGAGGCTCTCTTGTCCAGATCTGTCTGGCCTGGGGGTGTCAGGAGAGGAGGGAAGAGAAGAGAGGGGGCCACAGGGTGAAGAAGGACTGAGAGGTCCTCTCATCACTTCTCTTGGCCACTTGATCTGACCCCCGGACCTAATGGTTCAAATACCCACCTGTAGCACCTGTCTCCACGGTGGGTAGAGAGAGAGGACGGTGACCCTGCAGGGATGGCAGAGAGAAGGTCAGGCCCAGCCATGCAAGGGGCCTAGGCCAAGCCCCACTATATCCTCATAGTTGGCTGAACCTCGTTCCCCCGTTGTAGCCCCAGGGCCTTTGCACAGACTGGTTCCTCTGCTTGGAATGCCTGGTTTGCTCTGGATTCAGCTTAAATGTCACCACCTCCAGGAAGACCTCCCTGAACCCCCAACCTCACTCAGGTGCCTCTTTTCTCTTCTGTTGTACTGAGGGCTCCTCCTCATGGCACACTCTACATCCCATCACCTCATCTGGTCTCTGAACTTCCTGGGGCCAGGAATCATGCTTTGTGCATCTCTAGCTTATCCTAAAAACCCCACAAGTGCTTTCCACATCAATTAGTGGGCCCCCTTCCCCTGTCTGTCTGCCTACAGGACTGGTGGAGCTAAGATGAGGCATCAGGGAGGGGTGTGGGCTGTGGAAAACCCACGTCTCACGCCCGCCAGGTGCAAATGTCACCAGATCTTTGGACTTCAAGGAAAACTCAGAAAGTCAGATTTTAACGTGAAGCATTCTGATTTTCCAAACCTCACATGCTATGTGGCATGTGAATGATATCTCCATAAAGATGCTACCAAAAAATAAGTTCATATGGATGCATCAGAACATCCTTTCCCATCTTCAGAGCTGAACCCCATGGCCCCCTGCCGATGACTGCATGCCTTATTGGGGTCATATTCGCTAACATGGATCAAAATGTTCCCAAATACATATAACTGGTGCTAAGCTAGGATCTCCCTATCCACCTAAGGTGTGTGAGCTGTTATTGTTCCCAGTTTAGAGGGGAGGAAACTGAGGCTTGGGCCAGGGAAGCGACTGGTCCGAAGTCACAGAGCAAAGACATGGCAGTGGGTGGATGTGAACCCAGATCAAGTGGCCAGGCTGCACCTCGGAGGGGCTCTGCTGACCGCCCAGCCCTCCCCCCCACCCCCATCCTGGCTGGCCCCTCACCTGTCTGCGCCAGGTGGGCCTGCCCAAGGGCTTGTGCTGCGCACCTGTGGATGCGCTCTGCAGCAGCTGCAGCTGGGACTGGAGTCTGGGGGAGAGAAGGGGTTGCTGAGAGCCGGGAACCCCAGGTTCAATCAGATGCCTCCCAGACACGGGCCCGGGAGCCGGGCTGGGGCAGGGCGGGCAGCGGCCCCCACTCACGTGAACAAGCTGTCTTCCAGGTTCTGGATGTGGGCCTGGGCCTGGCCCTTGGGGGACTGGGAGTCGGGGTCTTCGGGTGACTCTGGACCTGCTGCAGCCCCGTCCATGAGCCAGCGCTCCCGGAGAGACTTCCTCTGGTGTGGGAAGGGGCCTGGGCTGGGCACGGAGTCCACCCCAGGTGCCCCCCCCTCAGGGCTCCCCCAGCCGGACAGATCTCTTATTGTTCCACAGACTCTCCGCTGGGACAGACACCTCCATTTGTCCTGGAGGCTCCCCAACCCTATCATTTGTAGCAGACACCTCTTTGCCAGCTCTCAGCCTTCCCAAGCTGAAACACACA
>PVIY010040391.1:0-22422 GCA_004026745.1 Myrmecophaga tridactyla
TCTTTCTTTATCATCTTTTAACCCTTTATTTCTCCCCAACCCTTGAGGTGCCTGCCATGATTTTTCCTTGTGGTTCTAAGCCTGCCATTTTTCTCACCAAGACATCTGTACAGTTTGTAAATTACTTTTGTAAGGATGATGCCACCTGGGGTGAAAAATAGCTCCATGAAGAATATTACGCAGTCCCTAATATAGCATCTTGAGAACTGAAGTGCCCAACTTGATTCTACGCCTAAGTGGCAGATAGGGGACACAGGTTCAGGACGTTTGACCTAATGTTTCATGCTCACTCAACAGTAGGCAGAAACCTCTGTGGCTGCTAGTTGGAAATGTCATTGATGTGGACATGTCTGTATGCATTCATCTATTCTGCAAACATCTACTGGGCACCTGCTCTTCGCAGACAACTGTTCTTGGCCCTGGGGATACAGCAGAAAGGGAGACAGACATAGTAAGGAAGAGAGAGAGGGAAGTGGGAAGACAGAGGGGAGAAGGAAGAGAGAAAGAAGGTTATTTTTCTCTCTTGGAGGGTTGACTCAATGAACCCCAGCATAGTATTGCACCTCCTAGAGTACCAGTTTGCATGGAAAATCATTTCAGGGAACTGAAGAGTTTTATCAAACATTATGCACTGCTCAGGTCAACACTGTATGGTTGATACTTTTTGGTTGCAAGAGATGGAACCCTAACTGAAGCCAAAAAAAACAAGACTTTATTTTATGGACCCTGGAGTGTATCACAGAACCCAAGTGCAGGAACATGGCCAACTTCAAACTAACTGAAACACAACTAAAAGTGGCAACTGACACTCACTGGCCCTCTTTCTCCATCTCTCTGCTTGTTCTGAGTGAATGAACTCTACTCTTTCCTTTCTCTGAAGCCAGTTATCTCTATATAGTGGGGACCTGTCCACTGAGCCCTACATATTTCATATCTTCTGGCTTTAGTTACTCAAGGAACCCAACAGTTTTTGGAGCAGGAACTGTTGACACACATTGGAACTGCACATGACCCCCCACCCAACCCCACATGGAGAAAGAGGGAAGTTTCACAAGAGAGGAGATGCTGGGAATTACAAATCTGGATCGCTAAAGGATAAAGCATATCCTGGACACCCTGCAGGGGCCCTCGAATACCCAGAATCATGGAGGAGAGCACGAGTGCCTTGGTTGGGCATCAAGAAACATCCAGGGGACAAGGTGGGGCCTCAGGAGAGTGGCACTGGGTGAAAAGATGGCATAGCTCCCAAATCAGTACCTTTTTACAGGATCAAACTTCTTCAAGAAAATGGCAGGATGCAACGTTGTAGAAATCTCCGCTCAAACTCCTCCTTGAATCCAGGAGAAGAGGCATTTAAAGCTTCTCAGGAACGGTACTCCTGCAGGGATGTGTTCCTTAGCTGCTCCTATGGCTTCCAGGGATGGAGAAACCCTTCCTGGAACCTCTGGCAAAGCTCTCAGCTTTGATTTTCTTTCCTTTGTGCTTCTTTTTGGGGTAGCTGCACAAAGGGTATATATATCATTTTTCAATAATTTCAGGCACACAAATTTATAAAACACATTTTAACATCCCCATACTCAAGGTAAGCCTTATAGTAGATGGCATGCCATCCTGGGAGAGGATTTTCTTCCCTAGAGTATATAAAAGGGTGATCTTGTGTATCAATCATATTTTAAATTCAGTGAAATATCAAGTTGCAGAGGCAAAATTTCTTGAAAACTAAGAAAGCAAATAATATGGTAGAATGGACCAATCTGATGAATCAGGAAAGGTCACTCTTTTTGGTGATCAGAGTGGTGTTTTAGGGTTTGAAGAAATGGGTCTCAGTGCTGTAGAAGGATTGGCCAGGAGAAGGGACACGAGCTTGTCTGCAGGAATTTGATACTGGGAAATAGCATGGCTTGATTTGGAGCATGGCAGTTTGTGCTTAATGTAAAGAAACATTTCCTTTTGTTGTTTTACTAAATTTTGAAATATATTTTAAAAGGTGATTGCGGAATTACATGTTAAAGTATCTTCTAAAGTAAGATCAATTCCCCATTTTCTGGGATGTTATAAGAGGGTATCTAACCAACAATAAGAGGATGGATTAATTGATTTCAGTTAAGATGACTTTGAATGTAAGTAACTGAACATGCTAACTCAAATTGGCTTGCAGAGGACGTAACTTTATTATCTCATGCAATAAGAAGCCAGTAGTTCAATTCCAGAAATCCCCATTAAACTATTGAATTTCCCCCTGCTTTTCTAGTTACCTCAAATTAAACTGTCTTAATTTTTCTCAAGGTGAAACAAAGGAAAATCCACTGAGTCATTTTTAAGGACTATGATGATAACTATGCATGACGTGTGGTTCAGTGTGCCATCTGGGAGCCAGGTTCCCCTAACCCGCCATATGGACACCTGGACTGTAGCTTGGGCAGGCCCTTTCCCAGTTCTTGGCATCTGCAGTCATCAAATCCACATGGGGCGCTATCCAAAGGAAGGATGCTCTTTCCTGGTGTTTCCATTTTAAGAGCAAGCGGCCACTTCTTAGATTCCCAGAAGCCTTTCTCTTATGTCTTATTGATTAGAAATAGGAATAATACCTTACCTTCACTCAATCACATGGTTGGCATGGTGCAATCAAAATTTCCCACTACAGCTGAGGAAAGAGAACATGGATTAGGCATGGGTCCAAAGAGAGTCATGACCATACCAACAAGGGAGATGTGGTAGTTAGATTCAGGTGTCAACTTGGCCAGGTGAGGGTGCCTAATTCTGTTGCTGTGGACATGAGCCAATGGTACGTGAACCTCATCTGTTGCTCATTACATCTGCGGTCGGCTAGGAGTCCTGCCTGCTGCAATGAATGATGCTTGACTTAATTGGCTGGTGCTTAAATGAGAGAGGTCAACATAGCACAGCCCAAGCAGCTCAGCATACCTCGTCTCAGCACTTGCAGCTCAGCCCAGGCCTTTGGAGATGCAGAAAGAAATCACCCCTGGGAAAGTTGTTGGAACTCAGAGGCCTGGAGAGAAGGCCAGCAGAGATCACCCTGTGCCTTCCCACATAAGAAAGAACCTCAGTTCAAAGTTAGCTGCCTTTCCTCTGAAGAACTAACAAAATAAATCCCCTTTTATTAAAAGCCAATCCGTCTCTGGTGTGTGGCATTCTGGCAGCTAGCAAACTAGAACAGGAGAAGTGTGTTTCAAAACAGAGCCCACCTTGGTGACTTTTCTAGTTGCTTGCAGACCTAAGAGGCTCTGATTAATATGTACCTGTTGGCCTTTTTTTCTTAAACTTTTAATTCTGAAATAATTTTAAACTTATAGAACATTGCAAAAATAATACAACACCCATACAGTGAATTCTAACATATCCCACCCTAAGATACCCAGACCTACCAATTTTAATATTTTGTCGCATTTGTTGTGTCATTCTCTCTCCCTCCCTCCTGCTCCCCCTTCACCCCCTGCCCCACCATCTTCAGGTGCCAATTTGCAGTACTGAAGTAAGGCATGTGGCTTGTAGTCTCTCTGTGACCAATATGACTTGCCTATGTTTTAATGAGTCCAACTGGACAGTAGGGATGTGACAACCACGATAAAGCCACCCATCAGGTGAAGGTCAATGCCATCTTTTCTCACCCTGGAAAATCACTCAGGGAACATTTTACTCCTATCATTAAAAAAAAAAACAAAAAAAAACAGGACAATGTAATTGGAGGGAACAGGAAAAGCAAGAAGTGATGCAGCAGTTTAATGGGAATTTCTGGAAAAGAAAGCCAGAAGTCTAGATGCCAGGTTGGAATCAGGAGATGCCACGATCTATTTCAGGAAGAAGAGTCTGGTAGCAGCGAAAGAGGGAGAGTGAAGTGCCTGCCCAGGTGTGCCTGGGTCCTTCCTTACCCCGGGGATGACAGCAACTTTGTCTGACCATGTGAAATTGTAAACATCCTATAGTTTTTAATTGATAGGAAATTTTAATTGATAGCTTACTGCCATTTAGTTTTATTTCTGCACCCATAGGAGAGTGGGGAAAGAACAAGCCTGGTAGCAGAGGGATTTGCACTGGCTTATTGGTCTTTATGAAATTCACTTACTTTTTGTCTGCAGGGAGTTTGAATTCTTTTCAGACTAGTGTGTTTACCTTGAGCAAACAGTGAGGAAATACTTCTGTCAGTAGTCCCAGGGAAATGGCCATGCCGTAGGCCCTGTGGACACGGAAGGCTCTGGATGATCCATCCAGGCCTCTCCTGGAGATGTTGGCATGGCCCCCCCAAGGACTCAGCAGCCATTTCCATGTGTGTGTAAATGTGAGTTTATATGTGTGTGCATGTCTGTGTGTGTCTGTGCATGTGTATGCGTGTACAGGTTTGCATGTATGTATGTATCTCTCTGTGCTTGTCTCTGTATATGTGTGTGTGCTTGCGTATATGTGCATCCATCCATGTGTGTGTGTAAAATCCTGATATGTTTATCAGTTCTCCTTTTTTGTGCCTCTTCTCAGGGTTGGGTGGGCCTGGTAAGGGCCTGCACAGATGGCTTCTATCCAATTTAGCTCATTTCATTTATTTAGTTATTATTCAGTGGAGAGAAAATAGTTGTCCACGAGGTCTTGATTGGAGATGAGAACGTAGAACTGTCAGTTATTTATTCTGGTTGAGAGAAGGGTTATTGTGTGGAGGGTGTATAAAGGACCTGTAGGAACTTCACTCTTTGGTATGTGTTGGATGGTGTCTCTGGAAGTCAGAATTTTCATTTGTGGGCCACATTTCCTGGAATTGTGCAGATAAGTATCCTCTCAACTGTGCTTTGGCACCAGGCTATACTTACACTAAGGGAAGTTAAGGGAGTAACCCTAGAAACCAACGCCTGCATTTGCACTAGGGATGCTACGGAGGGTTTATTTAAACCATAATCATCAGCACCCATTTATATGAAACTCACAAAGCAAACTGTTTTCTAGCTCTGTGGGTTGGGTTTTCCAAGGAGCTGGCATGTTCTGCTTTTGGACAGAGTTAATTTTGTAACTGATCATGTTTCCTTTTTTGCTTTGTCTACCAAGAAGCTCAGAGTAGAATTCATGTATCAACTTTAGAAACTGGGTTGTATATTACAACATGGACTTCAAACTTGCCCTCACACTTGATTTTCTATGCTAATCTAAATCTTCCCTGATCTTGCTTTTTAAAGCATTTATTTACATTTCTTAATTTATACAAGCTAGTAAGCTTTATTGAATCCTTGGTGGAACACGTTGGTAAAAATAATAAACAGATTCTGTGGCATTTGCTCACTGTCCAGTAGGCTTCAGACATCTGGACAGGAGAGGGGCAGGGATGACAGCCTTGAGGATGGCTGGGGAGCTCACCCCTGGGAGAGGACCTGATCTGGAGTGTGGTTCAGGACTCTGGTGATCACACACGGGCATCCCGTGTCTGTTGAGAGGAGAAACTGACTGTGAATGTTAGGTTCTAGAGCTAGAAGCACCTAGAACAGCCTCCAGTCATTCACTGGTTTGTGACTTGGAATTAACCTCTCTGACCCTCAGTTTCTTCCTCTGCCAAATGGGATTATTGACAGTCTTCCCCCAGGGGTGTTAGTTAAGAACTGAGCAGAGTGTCTGGCATCAAGGGCATTGCTGTTATTACTGTTGGAACTGGAAAGCCCGGAAATTAGGTGCCAATGGGAAAGGGGTGATGCTGGGAAAGAGAGCTGAGTGTTGAGTTTAGAGTAGGTTCTCCTTAGTTCCCTGGTGCGGTAATCAGAATTCTTTAGTGCCCTCCACCCCAATCCCAAGACTGGGAATTAAGATGCCATTAATCCTGCATTATGTAATATTACTCAGCAAAAGTGATTTTGCAGATGCACGTGTACCCAAGCTTCCTAACCTGTGACTTTAAGATCAGAAAATGCTTGGCCTGGGTCTAACCTGACCACAGGAGCCCTTTAGAAGCAGGTCTTCTCTGGCAGGTGGCAGGAGGAGAAGCTAGAGAGACTGGACAGGATTTCTCTCCAGGGAGGTTCCCCACCGTTGGCTTTGACAGGGAAGGGGTCACATGTCAAGGACCCTGAGCAGCCTCTAGGAGCTAAGAATGGTCCCCCATTCAGCCAGAAAGTCAACAGGGATCTCAGTCCTACAGCCTCAGGGAACTGAATTTGCTGACCACCTGCATGTGCCTGGAGTGGATTCTTCCCAGCCTTTCTGGGTGGGATCACAGCCTGACAATCTCCTTGATTTCAGCCTGTGAGACCCTAAGCAGAAGACCCAGTCAAGCCCCCTGCAGACATGTGACCTGTAGGCTGTGGGGTAATCAGTGAGCACTGTCTTAACCTGCAAAGTTTGTGGCAACTTGTTATGAAGCTGTAACTGACGCACTGGGTCACCTTCACAGGTGACTGTCCCCATGGGCATGATGAGATGCACCTACGGGGTAGCTGCCTTCCTGCCTCTGGAGGACAGCTGGAGTCTCCCCCATTGTGGGCGAGTGACTCCGGGTGTCCCTGCCGCTGCAGGGATGCTGTGTGTGGCGACTCAGGCCTGGGGCTCTCTGATGCAGACACAGGTCTGTTTCAGAATGCGGAGAAGCACGTGGTGATGCGGCTGTGCGGCGTATTACAGAAAGGCCAGCATCTCTGGTCGTTCTGAATCCCGGCTCCTGCCTCTCGCTGGAGGCTGTGGCTGCTGAGCAAGGATGAAGGCGGCGCTCCACTCCAAGATAGAAAAGATCCATCAGATATGTCCGCAGTTCAACTTCCACTTTGATGAGTGAGTCCCCTTCGGATCAAACTGCTGCTGAAAGCGGAGACTATAAACCTAATAGGAATTCGGTTTGCTTCACGAGTTGAGATAATTGCACTTTGAAAAATGTCTTCAACAAAACATTAATTTTGACCTTCATGTAAGGTGCGACACAAGTGTGATTTTAAAATGGATATTCATGCATGATGCAGTTTCCATTATCAGCTTATCATATTCTCTGAATTGCTACAGCAGCTGAAAGTTAAGGTGTTGAAAATAAACAATTACTTATTTTTATGCTTTTGCAGCGACATGTTATGGTGATTGAACTACGTTTTCTTTTCTCCCCTTCAGAAACCTCGAGAACAAAGGACCCGGGAGGATCCTTCTCGCGGTGTTGGGTCCTGCCTGCTACGCGGGGCCACTGATGGTGAGGGGGGCTAGTTAGAAATGAAAAGCTGGGGAAGCATTCAGGCATCTCCTTCCTCTGCCCCATCCCTGCCCACCCTGGGCTGCTGTTTCTTGGTGGGATTCATAGTAGGAGGTGAAAACTCTTTCTTACATCCTTTGTTTTAAGATCCTTTGTGAAAAATATTTTAAAAACACATGTTAAAGTTGAAATGTGCACTCTAGCTGGGAGGACCGCCTATCTTCCCAGAAGGAGAGGTACTTTGATAAAGACATCTAGGTCCCAGGAAGCTCCTCTCAGTCCCTAGCCAGGTCTCAGAGGAACCAACTGGGCCTGGTCATGTAAGCTAATTGGGATTTGGCCACTATTGTGTAAAAATATCATAAAAACTATATGCCAGTGGTTAGAAGAGTAGGAGAAGAAAGGAAGAGAAAGAAAGAGGAGAATCTTATGAGAAAGAGAGAACATCTCATCAGAATCTTATCTGGAAAAGATGCTTTGCTGTGGATTTTAACTAAGGAGACTGAATGCTGTCTCTAAGACTGCTGTGGGTTTTTACTAATGAGAATGCTGCTTCCAAGGCTTCCCAGCATTTCTCTTCAGGTGTAGGTGCCATCTTTACCTGGTGATGTAACTATGCCTTATTTTTGAAAGCTCTTTTAATTACTTTCCTAATAAAATCTGTTTTTATATTTAAAAAACACATGTTGAAGGACTAATATATATATATATATGAATATTATGTGTATATGTTAATATATGTATATAATCTATGAGCATATATATATGCTTATATATTCACTTGGTTTGGTATTAAAAATATTTAAAAATACAGTAAAAATTTTCCACCCATCTCTGTTCCCCAATGTCTAGTTCCTCCTCTCCTAGGTAACACCTATTATTAATTTTTTGAAAAACCTCCTAGGTTTTCTTTATATATCAATAAGCAAATAAAGCAATACCATTCTCCTTTTAAGTCCCCACTTTTTAAAAAGATAACAACAGGTAACAAGACGCACCCTTTTCTGCTTATTGGTTTTTCATTTACGCATACTTCCAGGTCTTCTGGAAGATCTCTTCACCTTAGTGGAAATTGGAAGAATTAGGGGAATATTGTCACAGAAAAATTCCACCATGAATCCCCCCAAGACATCCAGACCTTTTCATAGTGATGTAACATTCCAGTGAGTGGATGCATGTCATTTTTCACATTGTTACTTACTGACAGATTTTTGAGTTGTATCCGATATTTTGCAATTACAAATTGTAATAAAAATGTAAAGAATAACCTTGAACATTCTGCATGGGTGCAAATATATCTGTATCTATCATTATGCACAATTCCAAGAAACAGATGTGCTTGTTGAAAGGGGTCAAAGTCATCTTTTTAAATAGATACTGCCACATTTTCATCTGTAGGGTTGTACTGGTTTACCCTTTTACCAGCAAGCCATGAGCATGGGTGCCTTTTCTACATAATCACACCTATCGAGGGTATTATCAAACTTGTGGATTTTGGTCATTTTGATAAATGTGAAATGGTTTCTCAGTGTGGAGTTAATTTGAACTTTTGTTCTTATTAGCAACATTGATTATCTTTTCCTACACTTAAGAACTATTGTGTTTCTTTGCAGAAATCTGTATTTTTCCATGCAACATTATTTTATATTTGTGAGTCAAGATTATCAATTTTTTTTGAGTCTTGCTACTCCAAGATTATAAAGAAATTCTTCTACATTTTCTTCCCATACTTTAACAGTGTTAAGTTTTACATTTAAATAAAACATTTAATTTTTATTTAAAAAACATTTAAATCTCTGGTCCATTTGGAATTTATCCTGGAGTAAATGAATTTATCTCAGAATAAAATAGGGATCCTTTTTTTTTTTCTCAGAGAGTTACCCTGGTGGTCTCAACGGTGCTTACTGAATGCCCATCTTTTTACTGAAGGAGTCGGCACCGTTCCTTGTCTGAGCCTTTCTACATTTTTTTATGGATTCTGAATAATAGTTTATTTAGTGACTGCTCAGCATTTCCCACATGTCAATGCTCCTTTCTTTTATTTGAGGCCCATACTTAGATTTTCACCTGACAGATCCCAGTTCATCAAGCTCTTAGATTTGTGGGATTATATGCTCTGGTGGGGGCCCAAGCCCCCGAAGGACCAGGCCAGCAGCCCTGAAGCTCTGAGCCCATGTCTGCTGCGGGAACCCTAGAGAGCAGCCCTCCCCAGGCAGCTGGTGACTTTCTGGCCCCAAGGGTGTTTCCAAATCTGAGATCCTTCTGCTGACTGCCTGCATTTGTTCAAAACATTTTCCCTCCCACCTGTAAGAGGATTCTTATATCACTTCCTAATCTCACTTAAGTGAGTAAGGAAAGAGCCCTGGCCAGATGCTGCCCTTGCAGCAGTTTTGGTGCGAGCTGGATATTGGGTCTTATCCAAAACAGTTGAGGCTTCCATTGGCACATGTCTGCTATTAAGACTTTAATTCATCGATTGGCTATCCTAGGATTTCTTTTTCTTCAGAGAAGATTCTTATTTTTTTGCTAAATGCTGTGGATTACCTAAAGGTGCTCATAAAAGGGTATAGACATACAAGGTCCACCTTCCATGGCCTGAAAGTCTTCTGGAGTTCTGTCTATCAAGTGACCTCTCATTTCTGGATATGAGTATATTCGCTTTATCTCTTTCTTCCTCACTGTCATGGTTAATTTCATGTGTCAACTTGCTGAGTCATGCTGTTCAGTTGTTTGGTCATGCAAGCACTGGGCTGATTGTTACTGTGAAGATATTTGTAGATGGTTTAAAATCATTAGTCAGTTGATTGCATCCACAGTGGATTGCATCTACAATCAATGAAGGAGATTGTCTTCAGTAATGAGAGCCTCCCCACCCATTTATTTGGAGGTCTTAAAGGGAGAGCTGAGGATTTCAGCAGTCAGAAAGAGGAATTTCTATTTCTACTTCAGCCAGCGAGCTTCTCCTGGGGAATACAACTTTATCTTCATTGGTGTTCCCAACTTCTGACTTCTGTTGGGGTTTCTACATCACCTTCATTGAGTTTCCAGTGGCCTGCCTTATGGAATTTGGACTTGCTGATCCCCCACAGTTGTGTGAGCATTGTCTTAATGTTTAAAATTCCGGTCAGTTGTTTCCCTGGAGAACCCTGACTAAACTCTACCACGTTTTTCAAAGCATTCTTTAATGATATTGCCCGAATTCTTCTATTCCCATAGTTACTTCCTTAAGATCCATCTTCTATTAAATCTTTTAAGGCCGGATGTTGTTGAGGGATGAGAATGATTCCTTTAAAGTCTCTATGTCAGGCCTCTTTTCTGAGAACTCCCTCTTTTAATGTTCATGGATTTCCAAAACAGAGGAATGTACCACAACACGTGGGGATAAACTCTGTCTCATGCGGTGGGCTATCCTGTGGACACCTGGCCTTTTGTGCGGATGGTGTTTGCGTTCATGTAAGATGGGCTTGGGTGACCTGGTGTGGCATCTCTGAAAGTGTGGAGGGGGCAGAAGAGGCCGAACTGCTGCTCTGTCCTGGCCATAGTCACACTGTGTCTTGGCCATTGTTCCTGCTTTACTGTTTGAGCTCCCCCAAAGAAGGGGAAGAGGTCTAGAAGAAATGAAAAAAAAGAATAGCGCATGAACCATAGCAAGGGGTTTTGTGTGAGCAATGTTTAGAAACCTCTTTGCTCTCATCTCTAAAGTAGCATTAAACCAAGTTACAGCAGGGTAGCAACAGCCACCCCTTACTAGGGTTAACACTGGAGTCCATGCACAAAGCCAAAGTCAGCTATTAAATGCCCCAAATCACTCACAAGGTCTTGTCTGCTCAAGGGCTCCCACATTGGTGCTTGTGGCCCAGTGTCAGCCTTGTGTGAGACCAGCGCCCAGACTCCCCAGGCTGGCTTGGATAGGGCTTTCTCCAGCTCTGGGACTCCACAGTTCTCCAGCCAAGCACCAGAAGAGGCCATTGGTGGGAATTATGGGCCATGGTGCTCCCAAATGACAGATCTGTAAATATTAGAGTTACAGCTCAGCACCACAACCTCACCAGGGAAAGTGCAGAGAAGCTGAGTGTGACTGAAGGAATCATAAAATTTATGGCTCAGGTGTTCCTTAGGGTGGGAACTTGTAGAGCAGATTTTTTTTTTTTTTGGTGAAATTGGCTGCTTTTTCTCACCCTTTCTTTTTAACAGTAGTTATGCCCAGTGAAGCTGCTAGGAACACTGATTTAGTGAAGACTAAGCCTTCCTATGGCGAGTGCAGGGCTAGGTTCCTGTGAGCCTCTGGTCACAGCATTTTTATCAATTGATCAATATATAACCTTGTTTTGCGTGTGTTTCTGCTTAAAGACACCAATCTAATATATATTTGTATTCTGTTAACATTGTCACACAGGCAACAGCACTATATTTAACTCTTGCCTGAACAAAGCTGATCTAAAACATGAATTTTCTCCAAATAAGGCACGTCTCAGTCTTCTTGTGGTTAGGAACACTAGACAGGATTTCAGTACTTTGCTGGGAGGTCATGTTAAACTGTAAAATCACTAACAAAAAGCATAAAAAATGCAAAAAATGTGACACTAAATACACGCCCAAAGGACTGTTTATAGTGTGAGAGCTGAAATAAGAAGGCAGAATAGCACCTGGTTCAACCTCAGCTGGGAATGTGCTTGGGGGTGAGCACTCATGAACGTTCTGTAAGTGTTGCCTCCAGGGTTACAAACACACTTCAAGGAGTAGGTGAATTGCAAAGATAAAATCTGCAACTAATGAGGCTCTGCCTTATAGTCTGTGATCCTGGGGTGCTCGCAGTTCCTGCAGCCGCCACAAGGTGCACTCTCGCTTACCTGATCCTTTGTTTTTAAAAAAAAACCATTCAAAATATTGCTTTGCGTATTCAGCAGAATCAGGCACAAAACTCAGTTTCAGTCCTCGACACCTTTGGCAGCTCATTTGTTGATTTTCTTAGTTGAACTCCACGGGAGCTGGGAATCAGTGATTGCTCAAGATGGGGAGCAAGGAGGTGACCTTTGCAAACTTCTCTCTGCATATGTTTGTTTGTTTACTTGCTTTAAGACTCCTCTGAAGATACTGGAAAAGGAAAGTGGGAAGAGAGAGGCAAAGAGAAAATTAACTTGAAAAAAGAAGCAGAACACTGCTATCTGTGTGCTTCTCTTGCTTATGGGAAACCCACCCCAGGTAAAGAAGGGATCTACTCATACTTCCATCAACAAGTTTTCAAAGAGATGCTAGTAACCCTGTGCATTCCTGGAAAGCCGTTAAAATTCAAAGAAGCAAGAGAAGGTATATTTGTACATGTTTGCTGTTTATCATGGTTAGCATATTCATATGAAATATGTTAAATTTATGATGTAGTTGAGCCAAAGTTTTTATGTTCCATATGTACTTTTTACGGGACATTTCTCCGTGCGTCATCAATATTCCTAGTACATTTGCTTTATGTTTATAAGGTTTTCTATGGGGCAGTGTACTGTGCCAGAAAGCGCATCAGGTGAGAAGGAACTGGGAGTTCCTGTTGTGCTTCTGGCTCCAGTGCCCAGTGGTAATAGTACCTTTGAGAAAGTCACAGCCTTGAACCTTGTCCCTGAAGAGAGGATGAAGCTGTTTCTGACACATTCCCTTGACATTCCAAATCCAGGGACGGGGCCTTCAAGTACAGCATCACTCTTTGAAGTTATTATAGAGCTTCAGAGGTGCTATCTTTACTTTTTGCCTTTTTCCACATTCTTGGTATTCAGTTAGTACTGCTGCATAACAAACCACCCCAAATGTGGAGTGGCCACATTACTATGCTTATGTATTCCCTTGGTTAGGAATTTGGAAAGGGCACAAGGTGTAGGTCTCAGCTGGGAGTCCTCGAGAGCTGAGGGTGGAGTCACCTGAAGGTTGGCTCCCTTTCCTATCAGGTGCCCATGGACTCAGCCTCCTCTGGGCACTGCCAGTCTCACAGGGAGGTTCTCAGGGCTGCAGGCACCAGCGTCTGAGCAAGCAGGGAGGTGCCTGCCTGGCCTTGATGTCCCACACTCTGTGATACCAAGGCATCTGCCCCACGGGCTCCCAGTGCTTTCCTTCCCTGCTGCCTCTCTGCTCCTTGGGGCCACTTAGCACATTTGCCTTCTCTGACAGTCTCCCTTGAACCTGGCTCAGGATGTTGTGGATAGGTGAGTGGCTGCCAGCTGGGAGGCAATATTCTCCCCTGTGAAATGGGAACACTGGTTCCGGCTCCTGGCGCAGGGGTGAAGCCACCCAAAGCCCTCAGATGGAACTAGAGCTTGATCCAAACCCAGACCTCAAAGAATGCCTGCGACTTTTCTGTCCCAGATGGCATGCACGTTCCTTCAGGCCAGGCCGTGCATCTCAGCCTTTCTCTCCTGCTTCCCTGCAGGACTTGGCCAGCTGCTTGGAAATAATGGGCACTTTGTGAGCAGCCTCGCCCTGCTCCAGGGCCGGGGATTCCCACTGGCACTTGTTCCTACCTCTGCCTGATATATCTGTCCCGGGTCCGTCTTCTGTCCTTCATGTCTCAGAGCAAACTCCGCCCATGTGGAGCGGCATCCCCAGCCATCCAGTCTGCAGTAGCTGCTGTGCCCCTGGACCCGTGGCTCTGGGCACAATGAAGACAATTTCTTCACTGCTGGTTTCTAATAGACCAGGATGTAAGCCCCATGAGAACAAGACTTTTGTCCATTTTGTTTCCTGCTGTGTCCTCAGCACATGGCTCAATAAATGAATGGAAAGGAGGAAGGAACAGAGAAAAAATCTTACTTTGTGATGTTTCTTAGAAGCACACTGTAGGGTCCTACCCTGGACTGGGATTTATCTCTTTTGTGCATTTTGAAAATCTCAGACATCCATTCAGCTTTATCAAAGTTAGGTAAAATCTGTTCATAGTAAAAATAAAACTAGATTGATCCAGTGACCACTTAACTTTGAATGAAAACCCTTTTGGGGGTCTTGGTTGCTTTCTCGCTGCCACTGCCTCCTTAGTTTTGCCCTGAGCCTGACGTCCCCCAGGATGGAGCTGCCTGGAGCCCACAGCACTTTCTGGCTTATTGCTGGGTCACTTCAATACTAAGACTGTGAGCTTCCTTGTGAGCCTCGCTGGGGGCCGAACCTCCTTTCTCGCTGCTCCACTCCATGGGACTCTGATGAAAAAAGTGAGAGAATAGAATTGTCTTAATTTTGAGACTCTCCCCTGCTCAACTTGAGAAAGCATGGCTTTGAGCCTTCTTTGGTTCTCCTGGGTCTCCTCAATGGCAATTTCCAGTACTCTGGGTAGCGTCTGCAGGAGCCCCCAGCAGCAGAGGCTGCGCTGGGCTTGGCTGTCTCCAGTGGAGAGCCCCTTCCCCTGATCCCTCACCTCCAGTGGAGAGCCCCTTCCCCTGATCCCTCACCTCCAGTGGAGCCCCCTGCCCCCTCCCCTCCAGTGGAGAACCCCACCCTTGACTCCTCCTTTCCAGGGGACACCCCCGCCCCCATGAATGGCTCTCTGCCTGGTGCTCGTGAGCCCCTCCTGGGTGCAGTTCTGCTTTTCCTGAGTGTCAGGAGAAGAAAGGAGCAGTGAACGCCATTCACTGTCGGCCACCTCCTTCTTGGTAGCATCCTCTGATGTCCAAAAGTTTTAAATTTTCATGAACTCCAGTTTATCTATGTGTTCTTTTGCGGTTTGTTCCTTTGGTGATTTCTTAAACATGGAGTCATATTTAAGAAATCGAGTGCATTTGAATTAGCAGCTCAAGCTTGGCAGCTCCCTGAGATCACTTGGGGAGCTTTAAGAAACACCAGCAGCTAGGGCTGCCCTCCCCTGAGATGGCCTCAGTGGATATGGGGTGCGATCTGGACATTGGGGTTTCCAGTATCAGGAGGGGAGACTAATGTGAAGCCAGGGCTGGGAACCTCTGGGTGCTTGGGGGGTTTTGGAAGAGGGACTATTGTTGCATGCCTCCATCACAAAACCTGCTTTTCAGTGACTGCACTCCTTTTTGGACAAGTAAGTGGTGGATTATTCATGTGATGAATTCTGTGATGAGGCAGTTTTCTTTAGCTAAATCTGAGGATGCACTTGGGGGATTGTGTTTAACTGTGTAATGTGCCAATCATTTTTATTAAATGTCTCCAGGCCCGCTTGTGGGACTTCAGGTCAAGTTAAACCGCATCACTGGTTCTGAACACACAGTGGGAGATGCAAAGCAGATGGGGAGGTGGGTGTGTCTGGGGTTGGCTCATTCATTTCATGTCGGGCTCACCAGGGTAGACATGGCCAGTGCCTGCGCAGGCCCTGGGGAGATGAGGCCCTGACGTGGAGGGTCCGGCTACCAGGGACCTGGCTTGCCTGAGGTATAGGGGATACGAGACCCCAGGTGAGCTGGGCGCTGGGCCCAGCCAGGTGGCTTTGCCGTCCTTTAGGCCTTAGTTCCCACGACTTTCTCTGCCTTACGACTCGGCACTTTTCTCTTTGGGTTGTGCACAAGTGTCGATTAGTCTTTTTCCCTTTTCTCTCCCATCCCTTAGGGAAGCTCAAGATCTGTCCCGAGGCCTGGTCAGCTCTGGCAACCCCCCACTCTGCCTCTTGGCTTTGCTGCTGTACCTCTCAATTTCCAGCCGATTCTTCATGGCTTCCCATCAATGCCAATGTCATCTACTGGGGAAGGAGGGGACATGCAAGTGGGCAGGGCACGGCCCCGTGAAGATCTGGGGGCTCCCTGCGCCTGAGCCACGCCTCTTCTGTGACCCCCGGCAGGACAGTCAGCCCAGGCAGGGTGGCAGACGGGGTCTCTTCCTTTCTTATCTCTGTGTCCCTCCCAAGGGCTACACAGCTGCCTTGGGCCCCACGCATGTGGGACACGTGCCCACAGGACACAGGACGTGACTAACAAACACCTCAAAGTCACACCTCTGCCCATTTCCCTTTGCGACACACCGACGTGGAGGGCAACTTCCACCCCAGGAGGGATGGCCTCTGAAGCGGTGGCCCTTCCTGAACTGGAGTGGAGGAGCCTTTCCCTTAGAGGTGCTGACGATTTCCACTCAGGGAGGATGAGGCGATGATGCCACTAAAGAACCCGTGCTCTTGGCCATAGGGAGCAAGACCAACTGAACATGCATAGCATGGGTTCACCTCTGATAGCCAGTCCCGAGGCCAGCTCTGAGGGCACCAGGATTCCAGGGACGGTGGCAAAGCTGGTTGTCCTTTTGACCAGAAGTTCCCGGATGAGCACAAGGGCATCTCCAGGGATGATGCTGAGGGCAGATGGCAGCCTGTAGGCGTCCCAAGGATATTACTTGGGAATGACTTTGGGCTTCATGAGTAGTGGGGATACTGCAAGATTGAGGGGACCTCGTGTGCCTGGCCAGGGAGCCTGGCTCTCAGAACGACAATGGCAGCTCAGAGTCTGCTTTGGTTGCACCGTCCTTGAGAATGAAGGATGGAGGCAAAGGCAGAGGATGGAAAGGGTGTGAACATCAGTCCACAGAAATGGTTGCACAAAAATCTTGCATTTCTTCATTTTTTATAAATCACCTTCATTTCGATGCTAAGCCCCATCTCCCTGTACTGTGGAAAACTCCACTTCTGGTGTCAGGGGCACCCCTTCCTCACTGCTGCACCAGGATGGTTTCAAAGACTCAAGTACTGGAAGATCTCTGGGCACTGACCCCCTCATGGTGGTGGCCCATGATGTCTGGCAGGTGGGTGTCCCTTCCTGCCATGCTTGAGGAGGCCAGGAACTCAGGTGCTACCATCCCCCAGGAGGGGTCCCACAGCCATTCTCTAGGGGAGCCTCCTCCTTGGGGCATCAGAGCCTGAGTCCTCTCTACTTTGGGTCCAAAGTCCTCTCTCTCCTGCCTATCAGATAGTCTCTTCACTCTGGAGGAACCCCACCACCCTGCTCCTACATCCACGTCATCTCTTTACCTCTGTCCTCTTCCTTGGCCTAGGGATCTCAGAAAACAAAGCCAGGAGGTGCCCATGTCAGGTCTCCTCTGAGGTAGCCTGAGTCTTGTCTGCCTGGATGGTGAGAGGAAGTAGGAGAGGGGACCCTGGGGACAGCAGGCCAACTATCATCCAGCCACAGCTCAGGCAGCCTCACTAGAAGAGAATGTGAGTCCTTCTCTCCCAGAGAAATGGTTTGAGAATTTCACTTGGTTCAGGTAGGATGGGTCAGCACTGTTTCGGGGTGGGAGCCGGCTCAACTTGGGCTGAGAAGCTCACTTCCAGCAAGATAGGGGTGGCTTCAGGGGCCCTGAGCTTCATTCTGCTAGGACAAGGGGGGAGAATTGGGGAGTCAGAAAAACAGTCACCTTTAGGGACAGTTAACCTGGGCAAGTGGAGGTAATAATTCTCCATGTGTGTGAGATGAGGGGAGGTCAAGCTCTGACTCCACTGGGAGGAAATGCCAAGGTGGACCCATAAGAACCCCTCATTTCTGCAGGTCTAAACTGGGCACCTCTTTCAAGGAAGGTCTGGGTCATGTCACCTCTTTTAAGAAGGATATGTCCTCCTTGCACTGGCATTTTCATCCTCAGGGCAGCATTCTGAGACTCCTCCTTGCTTGGTGGAAGGGTCTTGGCCATGGCAACGTCTTCTCTGCACCGCTAAGCCTTGAGGCAGGAACCAGCCTCTCACCCACCATCCCCTCCCCAAGGCGAGCAGGGCTGTGCATGCCTCTCAGGGTGACTATGGCAAGGGCAGCACTGAGTCCCCGCCCTGCGCTAGCCTTCCAGGATGGGTCAGCATGTTCTGTATTGCCAGCAGCAGAGAGCCTCCCATTGGCAGTTGTGTAGAAGAAAGGATTTTACCAGTTCATTCAACTGAACAGTGCATTGTAGGTCAGGTATGGATTGTTCCAGGGCACGAATGATGTGGCCAGGGCTGGGTTCCTCAATACCTTCCAGCTCCATTTCCAGGCAGCAAGAAAGCTGCTGGTACCTCCTGGGTATCGACCTTCATTCATGTTGAGCAGAAAATAACAAGTCATGTGTTGTGCTCCCATGGAAGAGAATGGACACTCATTTTCTCCAGCAAGCCCCCTTTTCATTGTTTCTGACAAGGTAAAGGTCACGTCCACAGGACTGGTTCCCATCCCGGGAACTCATGAGCGGGGGTGGGACCATTGGGAGGTTGGAGGCCCCCGAGTGGAGGCAGGGTGGGCACTGGAAAGCAGTTGGCACCGACCCCCTGGGGACACAGGGGTCATTTCCTCTAGTCTCTAAGTGACCCCTGAAGCAGTGCTATTGCAGGGAACTGAAGCTAGAGACCTAGATGCCTAAGCCTGTGGGTGTCCGTCTTTGACTTGCCCCCTTCTAGATGGGTTCGAGGTGCTCTGAGTGGTTAATCTGGCCATCCCAAGTCCTGGATTCACACATGACAGGTCTATCCAACTCCCACTAGACCAGCGCCTTATCATTTGAAGATTTCTCTTTTAAAAAATGTATTAAAATGTACTTGTTAAATTTAGTAATATGCATTAGCCTAATGAAATTTATCATTTTTGAAAACTATTAAAATTAAAGTTTACTCTCTCTGGTGTCCAGTTCTGGTGACACCCCTTGAGAGTTGATGGCGTCAGCTCTGCTGCAGCCCTCCCCCAGCAAGGAGGTCCCTGCTCCCTCCTGTGGCTTTGCCTTGTGAGGGTCCCTTTCTAAACATCAGGATGTGTCATAGACACAGCAGGATGGTGCTTTGCATTTCTAGAAAACACACAGTGATCCAAAGCAGCAGTGAGGCACGCATGCCTCAGTCATTGTTCCCCCACGTCAGCCTGAAAAGTGGCACCTGTGTGTGCGACAGATGGCTCCTTCCTTTAGGGGTCATCCCTGGAGCACTTACCAACACTGCTCTGGAGTGGCTCACAGCCCAGGAGTTTGCACCCCCCACAGTGCAGGCAAATCACAGCAGGTACCCAGGGTCCAGGGAAGCAGGACTTGAAAGCAGCGCATGGCTTAAGGCTGGGGCAGCACTGATATGGGGTGTGTGAACTCAAAGTGCAAGCATCAAGGAGGGCGATCAAGGAAAGCAGATTAAAATATCCCCGCCAGGCTGACTCGTATTTTTCCGGTCCAGCATCCCTCTGTTTTCCACAAGGAATATTAAACAAATGAAATGTCAAGTTGGTGAGAGATGCTGCGGAAGCTCTTGCTCTTCGCATTTATTTTAATGATAAAGTGGCTGCAAGCCACCGAGCCAGTGCGCTAGGGAGCACGTGCAGAGGGAAGGATGTGCCTGTCTCAGCCTCGGCGGCTGCCATAAGGATGTTGGGAAAAGGCAAAAGCCCAGCAACAGCAGGGGATAGTTCAGCTCCAGCCGGTCCACTCATGGCTAGGTGCTCCTCTGGCTGCAAAAAGAGAAAGCCCTGTTAAAAAAATAATAATAAAAGAAGGGAGATTTCATTTTTTCTTTTTTTGATGTGAGCGGGCTCCAGGAATCGAACCTGGATTTCTGGCATGGCAGGCAGGAATTTTGCCATTGAGCCACCATTGCCCAGCCAAGATTTCATTTTTCTTTTGTTACCATGAACCACAGAAATAAAGGGTGGCATGTGGCATCGAAAGGCCACCACTGTACTTGTTTCTCTGTGGTCAGAGCTTTAGGGAACCACCTCTGTCTGTCACACGCACAGCCCCTCTGAATTTACTGCCTTTGTGGTTTCCCACTCGGCCCGATGCTCCTGTCCCCTGGTCCCCAGCCCCCACGAGGGGAGGGGTTTCTGCCATAAAGATCTCAAGTCCACTGGTGAACCTGGAAAGTGCACTACTAAGCAGTCAGGTTGTTTTGATGTAGATGGGTGATATGTTGTGCTGGCCTCTCTTTAAATGCTTTAGAGTTGTTTCTGATTCTTTAAGTCCACAGTTAGTCATATTTTTCCTCTTCATCTATCTACAAAGACCAATGCCTCTAAGGAAAATTTTAAGTCTTGTCCTCGGTACTGTGTGATTGGGTATGCCCCATTTTAAACAAAACTTAAACACAAAGACCCAAGTGCTGGAACATTCTCCTTGGTAACCACTATGCAGCTCTCACAATGAGGAAATTAGTGTCCTAGTTTGCTAGCTGCCTGAATGCAATATACCAGAAATGGAATGGCTTTTAAAAAGAGGAGTTTAATAAGTTGCTAGTTTACAGTTCTAAGGCTGAGATAATGTCCAAATTAAAGCAAGTCTATAGAAATGTCCAATCAAAGGCATCCAGGGACAGATACCTTGGTTCAAGAAGGCTGATGAAGTTCAGGGTCTTTCTCTCATCCGAGAGGGCACATGGTGAACACAGTCATGGTTTTTCGCCCTCAGCTGGAAGGGCACAGGGTGAGCACAATGTCATCTGCTAGCTTTCTCTCCCAGCTTCCTGTTTCATGAAGCTCCCCGGGTGGCGTCTTCCTTCTTCATCTCCAAAACGCTGGCTGATGGACTCTGCTTCATGGTGCTGCAGCATTCTCTGCTCTCTCTGAATCTCCTTCATTCTCCAACATGTTTCCTCTTTTATAGGACTCCAGAAACTTCTCAAGACCCACCCAAATGGGTGAAGACATGTCATCACCTAATCCAGCTTAACAATCACTCTTGATTAAATCACATCATCCAGGGAGATGATCTGATTACAGTTTCAAACATACAGTTTTGAATAGGGATTATTCCACATTTATGAAGTGGGATTTTGATTAAAACATGGCTTTTCTAGGGGACATACATCCTTTCAAACAGCACAATTAGCATGGAAAAGTGACTGCATCTGACCCTCTGTGACCCCCACTGTCCCTAAAGCACCTGGTTTAGAATCGTGGCGGCATTTTGTTGTCCATCTCCTTTGGTGCAGAGCCTTTCTCCTTCTCCCTTCCTGACAGTGGGGACCATGACACTTCCAAGATGAAGGTTCAGGACTCTGCTGGCTGATGTTTGCTCACCATGGGACCAGGGCAGGGTGTCACAGACACATTCCCCCCAGGTGACCAGCACCTACCTGCCAACCAGGTGAGTAAAGTGAATCCTCCACTCACTGTTGTGTCATCCCAAGATGAGCTGTCCCCACAAATCCCTGCCCAAATTGCAGATCCTTGAGAACGATAAGTGGGTGGTATTGTTTTAAGCTACTAAGATGTAAATGGTTTGTTACACAGCAGGAGTAACTGGAAAGGCTAATCCCTTACTTCTGATCACAGCAAATGCACATGTTACTTGTATGTACTTGTCATGGTCAGGTTCATGTGTCATCTTGGCCAAGTGGTGGGACCTGTTTGTCTGGTTAGGCAAGTGCTGGCCTGTCTGTTGTGATGAGGACATTTCATAGAATTAAATCCTGATCACGTCAGCTGCATCCACAGCTGATTTCATTTGTAATCAGCCAAGGGGAGTGTCTTCTGCAATGATTAATGCTTAATCTGATCACTGGAAGCCTTTTAAGGAGGATTCAGAAGAGACAGGCTCTTCCTGCTTTGGCTGGTGAGCCTCTCCTGTGGAGTTCATCCAGACCCTCCCTCGGAATCGTTGGCTTCACAGCCTGCCCTGCAGATTTGGACTCTGCATTCCTGCAGTCATGTGAGACACTTTTATAAATTTTGTATTTGCGAGTGTTCCCTGTTGATTCTATTTCTCTAGAGGACCCTAAATAATACAGTACTTTAACCATTAAATAAGTCCTGTGTTTGTTTGGGAAAGCAGTAGTGTGCTCGGCTGCAAATAAAAGTTGGTTCCACCAGGAAATAGTTGATGGCAGAAGGAGACCCTGGTGGTGTAAGTCCAGCCAGCAATTGGCCGTGCAGCCTGGCTGTAGACTCACCCTCAGGATGAGGACCCGAGGTTCACCCTACTGTGTGCGCCGTTGTGAATGGCCTTGGATGGAGCAGCTGAAATGCAGGACCCCGAGTCTGTCTGGACCCACGGCCCTCCCTCCAAGCCTCTGCTTCAGGTTTATTCCTTGACATACATTCTCTGGCTTTCTATACCCCAAACATGCTGGTCTGCTTGGGGACCCCCAGATGTGCCCTGTTTTCACCTGCCTGCAGGCAGCTGCACATACAGCTGCCCTTGCCCACCTGGGCATGGATTGCTTCTCATACCCTCCCCTGGACCCTGTTCATTCTTAGGTGCTATGGCCTGAGCAATGGTTCCTCCTCCAGGAAGCCCTCTGGTACCCAGATTGGCTTGGTAGTCCATTGTGACTCCCCCTATGCTCTGGGCTCAGTGGCTGGGCCCCTAGCTACCTGAGGACACAACTAGATGAGTGCCCTGGGTGGGTATCACTGATTGTCCCT
>PVIY010040392.1:0-22422 GCA_004026745.1 Myrmecophaga tridactyla
TTTTTATTTCTTTTTCTGAATTGATGCAAATGTTCTAAGAAATGATCATGATGAATATGCAACTATGTGATGATATTGTGAATTACTGATTATATATGTAGAATGGAATGATCATATGTTAAGAATGTTTTTGTTCATTTGTTGTTAAATTTTTTTAATTAATAAAAAATTAAATAATACAATTATAATAACACTCTTTAATTATAATAAAGATACAGTAATGCAAGTGTTAATAGAGTGGGTATATGGTAACTGTATTTTCTACATGATTTTTCTGTGCATCTACAAGTTCTAATAAAATTTATTTTAAAAAGTAAAAAAAAACAACAAAACTTCCTACAAAGAAAATTCCAGGGCCAGATGGCTTCATAAGGGAATTTTATCAAATATTCCAAAAAGAACTAACACCAACCCTGCTCAAACTCTTCCAAAAAAACTGAGGAAAAAGGAACACTACTTAACTCATTTTATGACGCTAACATCTTTACCAAAACCGGATAAAGATGCTGTAAGAAAGGAAAGCTACAGGTCAATCTCCCTAATGAATATAGATGCAAAAAACTCTCAACGAAATACTAGCAAATCAAATCCAATGGCACATTAAAAGAGTTATACACCATGACCAAGTGGGGTTTATGCCAACAATGCAAGGGTGGTTCAACACAAGAAAATCAATCAATGTAATATAGCACATTAACAAATTGAAAGGGAAAAATTACATGATCATTTTAATTGATGCTGAAAAAGCATTAGAAAAAATTCAACATCCTTTTCTGATTAAAAACACTTCAAAAGGTAGGAATCAAAGGTAGCTTCCTCAATATGATAAAGGGCATATACAAAAAACCCATGGCCAGCATTGTACTTAATGGGGAGAGACTGAAAGCCTTCCCCCTAAGATCAGGAGTGAGAAAAGGGTGCCCTCTGTCACTTCTATTAGTCAACACTGTGCTAGAAATTCTAGCTAGAGCAATCAAGCAGGAAAAAGAAATACAAGTCATCCAAATTGGAAAGGAAATTTAAATTATTTTCAGATGGCATGATACTATACTTAGAAAATCCTGAGAAATCTACAACAAAGTTTCTTGAGCTGATAAATTCATAAAATTGGCAAAATATAAGATTAAAGTATAAAAATCAGCAATGTTTCTCGTACTGGTTTGAAAGGATGTATGGCCCCCAGAAAAGCCATGTTTTAATCTAAATCCCATAGGCAGAATAATCTCTATTTAATACTGCATGTTTAAAACTGTAATCAGATCATCTCCCTGGAGGTGTGATTAAATCAATAGTGGTTGTTAAACTGGATTAGGTGATGACATGTCTCCACCCATTTGGGGGTGGGTCTTGATAAGTTTCTGGAGTTCTATAAAAGAGGAAATATTTTGGAAAATGAGATTCAGAGAGAGCAGAGCAGAATGGCATAGCCACGAGAAGCAGAATCCACCAGCCAGTGACCTTTGGAGATGAAGAAGAAAAATGCCTCCTGGGGAGCTTCACGAAACAGGAAGCCAGGAGAAGAAGTTAGCAGATGATGCTGTGTTCACCATGTGCCCTTCCAGATGAGAGAGAAACTCTGAACTTCATCGGCCTTCTTGAATCAAGGTATCTTTTCCTGGATGCCTTAAATTGGATATTTCTATAGACTTGTTTTAATTAGGACACCTTCTCAGCCTTAGAACTGTAAACTAGCAACTTATTAAATTTCCCTTTTTAAAAGCCATTCCATTTCTGGTATATTGCATTCCGGCAGCTAGCAAACTAGGACATTTCTATACACCAGCAGTGACTTAACAGAGGAAACAGTTAAGAAAAAACTTCCATTCAAAACAGCAACTAAAAGAAACAAGTATTTAGGAATAAACTTAAGTAGGGATGTAAAGGACCTGTCCACACAAAACTGCATAACACTGCTAAAGAAATCAAAGAAGATCTAAACAGGTGGAAAGACATTCCCAGCTCGTGGATAGGAAGGTTAAATGTAGTTAAGATGTCAATTCTACCTAAACTGATCAACAGATTACTATGCTATTAACATAATAGCAATAAAAATTCCAACAATCTGCTTTGAAGCCTTGGACACGCTAGTTATCAAATTCATTTGGAAGGGGAAAAGACCTTGAATAGCTAAAAACATCCTTAAAAAGAAGAACAATACGGGAGGATTAACACATCCTGATTTTAAAGATTATTATAAAGCCACAGTGGTCAAAACAGCATGGTACTGGCACTTGACCAATGAAGTAAAATTGAAAGTGTGGAAATAGACCACCAAATCTATGGTCAACTGATCTTCAATAAGGCTCCCACATCCACTGAACTAGGACAAAATAGTCTTTCCAATAAATGGGCATGGGAGAACTGGAGGTCAGTAGCCAAAAGAATGAAAAAAGGCCCTTAGCTTACACTCGTAACAAAAACTAACTCAAAGTGGATCAAAGACCTAAGAACTAAGTGGGTCAAAAGACTAAGAACTAGCACCATAAAACTCCTAGAAGAAAATATAGGGAAACATCTTCAAGAGCAGGAAATAGGAGGTAGCTTCCTAAACTTTACACCCAAAGCATAAGCAATGAAAGAAAAAATAGATACATGGGAACGCCTCAAATCAAATGCTTTTGTGCCTCAAAAGACTTTGTCAAAAAGGCACAGAGGCAATCAACACAATGGGAGAAAATATTTGGAAATCACATATTGAATAAAGGTTTGATATCCTGTATATATTAAGAAATCATACAACTCAGAAACCGACTCCCTAACCCTACTCGCCCCCCCATACCACTTCCCCTCACTGACTTCACACTGACCTCAAGACAGTTGCTGGCTGGGCTACAATTTAAGTTATAGAAATTCAGTGACTAGTATTTAATGCTGATCTATAAAGTGTCCTGTATTTTGTGATTTCAGAAGTTTTTACACATAATAAAGAGTTGTACACTTTCTCATGTACAACATCAAATCCCATTCCCAGCATGGGGCAGATTAACCACATTTATTTTGTTTACTCTGTAGGTTTACATGTCTAGAATCTTGTTTAAGATTTTAGGATGCCTTCAATACTTTTGAAAAAAAAAGTTTCCTATACAAAAAAAGAAATCATACAACTCAACTACAAAAGAACAAACAACCCAGTTATAAAATGGACTACAGATATGAATAGACATTTTTTTCCAAAGAACAAATACAGGTAGCTAAAAAGCACATGAAGAGATGCTCATTTTCATTAGCTATAAGGAATGTAGATCAAGACTACAATGAGATACCACCTCACATCTATAAGAATGGCTGTTATCAAACAAACAGGAAACTACAAATGTTGAAAAAATTGTGGAGAAATTGGAACACATATGCACTGCTGGTGGGAATGTATAATGGTGCAGCTGCTATGGAAGACAGTTTGGCAGTTCCTTAGAAAACTAAATATGAAGTTGCCCTATGACTCAGCAATACCATTACTCAGTATATACCCAGAAGAGCTGAAAGCAGCGACACAAACAGACACCAATGTTCATAGCGGCACTATTCATGATTGCCAAAAGATGGAAACAATCCAAATGCCCATCAACAGATGAGTGAATAAACAAAAAGTAGTTTATACATATGATGGAATATTATGCAGCAGTAAGATGAAATGACATCCTGAAACACATGACAAGATGGATGAACCTTGAGGACATAATGGTGAGTGAAATAAGCCGGATACAAAAGGATAGATACGTTTGATTTCGCTTTTATGACCTTGGGAAAGGTAAACTCAAAGGCTTATAATACAGAATATAGGGGACTTAGAGATACACGGAAACTAGAGATGGGTGAACGGTTAACTGAGGTTAAACTTAAATGTCAGGGAAAGGATAGAAGTGAAGGAAGTTCACTAATGGGTCTATCGCCATGATTTAAAGGGGTTGTATAGAGCCATGTATCCCATCAATTAATACTACAAATATAAAAAAGTTCTTGCATGAACTACTTCAAAGGTATGAATCTTGTACAAAGAGTTTATGATATCGGGGTATTGGGGGAACCATTCTTGCATGCTATGGACTATGTTTAACAGGAAAACATCAACAGTACCACAGATATACAAGGGGTAAATAATGGGGGGGAAGGACGAGCATTAAGGCGAGGTTTGGATTTCCTATTAGGTGAGTGTGTGTTTATCAGTTATTTTTCCCTTGGGAACAATCAATAAGTGTCTAAAATTGAGAATGTTGATGATTATACCACAAGTGAGGGTGGTGTGAGACATGGGCTGCTGACTTTGGACATTATACACGATGTCCAATGGATGGAGGTGGCTGAAGGACACACTGACTGAGAAGTAGAATGGCAAACTGTGGTGTATACATATGATTGAACTTTGTGCTGCTACAGAAAGGAATGAAGTCCTAAAGTACATGACATTGTGAATGAACCTGTGGGACATTATGTGATGCAAAATAAGCCAGAAACAAAAGAGCATATATTGTATAGTCTCATTTAGAAAATACCTATAAGAAAATTGGGGTCGAGATTGTAAGATCTTATAGCAGTCACATTAGTCTGGAGCTGTAATTGTTCTTTCTAGATGTTGAGAGACTGTGCTGTGTGTGTATAGCCTGGTGTTTTCCTGGAACTTTGGGTACCTGTGTGTCACCTAAGACTCAGAGTAGGAATCTGCACTTCTGAAGGTCAGCATTGCTGCATACAACAAATGTTAAAGAAATTGAAAAACAGATCATGCTTTAGTTAAAGATAAGAATGAAGCTTATTAGTTGGGACTAAGGTAAATCAGAACACAGGGGTAAGGAAGACATTGTCTGTATTTTAGAACTTCACCTATTCTACGAAACCAGAGGAAGAGAGGTTTATTTTGTCCAAAACCTAAATTTTCTGTAACACATAATCTAACTCAACCAGTCTGAATAGATCATTTAAACAATTCAAACACAGGGAGCCCAGTATGGAAATGAGGGCCTGTAATTCTGTATAGCTTAATGTAATGCCTATATACATCCCAGAGTATGTTGAGCAGATAATTTAAAGGTATTGGCAAAATCCCTCGAGAGATGGGAGAAAAAAATATGGAACTATCAAATTTTATAACCAGGAACCCCCTGATACTCTCTCAAACGTTAGGAACTCCCAAGTCAAAAGGCCAAGCCCTTGATCTTACAGCTTGCTCTTGTGAAGCATATGTAGCGGAGAGGCTTAGCCTACCTATAGTTACACCTAAGAGTTACTCCAGAGGACCTCTTTTGTTGTTCAGATATGGCCTCTTTCTCTCTAAGCCCAACTCTGCAAGGAAAATCATTACTCTCCACCCTACATTGGAGCATGACATCCAGGGGTGAATGTCCCCCTGGCAATGTGGAATATGACTCCCAGGGATGAGCCTGGCCCTGGCACTGTAGGAGCAACAAGGCCTTCCTGACCAAAAGGGGGAAAAAAAGTGTAACAAATAAGGTATCAGTGGCTGAGAGAGTTCAAATAGATTTGAAAGGCTACTCTGGAGGCTTCTCTTATGCAAGCTTCAGCTAGATAGTGCTATTTATTATGGTTTGCCAAATTCCAATCAAAACCATTCCTGTCAACTCTAAAGAACATCTAGGGCTTTATATGAGATTCTACGAAGGTTGCATACATTATGATTACTTTCCTGAAACCTCAACTTCTTGATGGGTTCCTAGACCAGATAAGTCCTGAAACCCAGAGGGGCCAGTCTCTCTAAGAATATCAGCTAGTTCCATCCCCCTATCCCATATTACTGACAGCCCTTTCCAACATGAAAAAGTTAGAATGGGCATAGCCCAAATACCCCTAAAGACTGGGAGAAAGACCAAAGGAGAAAGTGGAATTATAACAGAGAAGATAGCATTTAACAAATGAGTATGACTGCTGAATCATTACACTGATATTTCTTTTAGTCTCCAGTGTCTTGGAGCAGCCAGAAGGGAAAAACTAAAATTGTGGAACTGTAAACCATACCAAACTTTGAATTCTCTTCCATAACTAATTGTTGCATGCTTTGAAATTCATTGCTTTTTTTCTATACATGAAAAAACAACATGTATAAAAAAAGAACACCTAGGGTTTGAACTGAAACTCTATAAAAGTTTCATGCATAAGTTTGCTTTCCTGGAGCATATAATTTCCAGAGGGTGCCTAGGCCAGATAAATCCTGAAATCTAGTGGGACAAGCCTCTCCAAGACTATCAAATAATTACATCCCACTATCCTTTAATGTTGACAGCGCTTCTCCATATAAAAAGTCCGAAAGGCCATTGCCTAAAGATCCTTATAGATTGGAAAGACCAAAGGAGAAGGAGGAGATACAACAGAGAAAATAGGATTTAACAAATGAGTATGGCTGCTGAATCACTAGATTAATATTCTTTCTAGCCTCCAGTGTTAGGGAGCAGCTAGATGGAAAAATCTGAGATGGTAGAATGGTAACCCAAACAAACTCTGGTATCTGTTCAGTGACCACTTGTTGAAGTATGCTTTGAAAATCTTTGCTTTTTTCTTTCTTCTCTTTGTATATGTGTTATCTTTCACAATAAAAAAATGTTGAAAAAATAGCAAGACCCTGTAACAACGGCAGATTAGGAAATGACAGTTACTTCCTGTAGTTTCTTATTCTTGGCTTCAGTGATCACAAAAGCCAGCAGGACTTAAAGCTTTCACTTTTTGCCCAGTGTATGACATGTCTTGCTACCATTCACCAGGACCACTACTCAGTCAGGGCTGACATGTCATCTATCTTCTCTGTCTTGCTTCTAACGTATTCTAATTCCCTTTCCCTTCCAGATTCGGAAATTTTCATACCTTTCAATATCCTATTTATGAAAATCATATTGAAGTTGGTAGCAAAATGTAGTACCAAGGACACTACATTTGGGGTAGGATGGGGGATACCAGCCCCCCTAACTTTCGAGAGAAATAGCAGCCATGAATTGCTGGGTTGGGTTGCATCAGGACCATAGACAGCACCAGCCGAGCTGCTCATCCTCCTTTAACCCCCCAAACGTTGCCTAGAGAATAGGGGACTTTAAATATCAAGCACCGATTACAGATTATGGAGAAGGAGGTTGATACAGTCTCTGAGTCATGGTGTATTGAGAATTTTTTCTTCTACATCTGGTTGCATTGACTTTGCACTTTTGCTAAGCTAGGGGTGCTTGTTCTAGGCTAGGCCCAGTTTCAATACAGTTAGTAGTAGTAGATCTGGAGTCTGGGATCCTGATTCATGTCTGTCTCACTGCAACACCTATGCTCTTTGCCACAACATTTAGATTGTATGCCTGAGCTGGGGCCCCTTTACATGAAGTAGTTAGAACACCAGTATAGGGGTTTTCCTACTGTGGAAATTTCTCAGATCCTGACCTGTCTGATCCTATATTTTGTATATTCTGTATGCTTTCCACCAATCCTAAAAAGCTCTCTCAGAGGAAAACTAAGATTAAGCAGAAAGAATAAAAGATAACCAAATCCCTTTAAAAGAAAAAATCACCTATACCTCCTCCACACTAACAGAGCCATTTTTCACTTTTGTGTATTATCTTTCAGTACTTGTTGACACACTGACATATTTTCCACCATTGCAATCAAAGCAGTTGTAGTATTTTCATTGTGCTTTCACTTAAGTGTCTTATCATAAACCTTTCCCCAAGTTGCTATACAGTCTATAATGATCACTTTTAATGTCTGTATAATGTTCTAACAAATGGATGCACCATGATTTACTAAACAACCCTCTAATTGTTGAACATTTAGGTTATTTCCAGTTGCTTTTTTTATTCAGAGATCTTGCAATGATGAGCATTTTTATGTGAAAACTGCATGGGGTTACTGAAAGAGCATGAGCTTTGGAGTGAGACAGACCAAAGTTAAAACCAAGCTATGCAACCTACCTTTTAATGTATTGAATGAATTCTCAGCGGTTTCATCTAGAGGAGGTGTGTGGATGTTTCCAGACAGGTTTGTAAGGACTTCGGGTGGATGTTGAAAACCCACAAGGATAGACCCAAAGGATAGGCTGGAGCTACTGACTATTGATTTCACCACTTTGCTTCCTCACGCCATGGCTGGGCAATAGGAATCCAACCCAAGGAAGGCACACCAAAGGGATGTTTCTCTCTTGGTCAAATATTGTGGACTTAGGGCATGAACTAGGCTATATACATATGTATATATGAGACCAGCTGCCCAGGAACTTTTTTCAGGAAGTTATGATGAAAACGGGAGGTAAAATCATCCATGCCGTTTCCTCCAGGTTCAACAGGCTTGGGTTAAAGCCCTGGGGTCACTTTTCTGTCCCAGATCAATTTTCTCTGTCCTCTTTCTTCCTTCTGTCATACCCTTCCTCAGAAGGCACCAACACATCATGAACTTTGATCATAGCTATCAATTAAGGCTCAACCTCTCCAGTTCCTCATCCCTTCATTATAATATTTTCTATTGTTCCATAGAAGTAGATAAGCCTGGAGTGCTATCAGGTTTCCGGAATCTTCCATGGTCTTAGTCAATGTCCCTCCTTTAGAAAACCTAACACCCTTATGGGACAGTCCCTGGGCTCCTAGATGGCCTCCATATGTTCTCTTTAACTCTGAGGGTGACTTTTATTAACTCACCCCCATTTCAGGAAGGCCCCATGTCTCCATTGCCAAGTTCAGAAATGCATCTGGAGAAGACCAACCAATAAATCAAAATCAGTTGTCCACTCAAGTGTTTCAGATTCCAGTGAGTAATTCTGTACCCTAAGGACCTCCAGACTGAGCAACTCCTTCATTAGTGTAACACCTTTACCACACTTACATATTAAGGGGACGTCATTCCTTACACCTATCAACAAATCTCCATGGTCAAACCTACTTGAGATGGAGGGGATTGGGAAAGGGGTGGGAAGAGGACAGGAGCTTGAGGCCAAACCAGCTCACCAGATTCCTTCCAGAAAGATGTCCCCCCAACCACCCTTACCCCCAGCCTCCCCCCACAATTTCTGGTACACAGCAGAATTGATAGGCTGAGCTCTCACGGCCCTGGGGAGCAGGGAGGCTTTGTTAGTGGAAAGTTGCTGACCAGCCCCTTCTCCTTGGCTGTCAGGGCTAATCAACATCAGAGCAGTTAATGGGGAACACAAAACCTATTTAAAAGCTACATTTACCACTTGGCTAGTTCCATTACATTGTGTAATAGCCAGGTGTCACACTTCCTCTCAAAGTGTCTGTCTCAATGCTTCCTCGAACTGCCCTGCCAGGGTTAGGAAGTCAGTGCCAAGAGCCACTTGTGAAGGGCTTTCCCACCCCTGGCCCACACCCCAGCCTCACAGCAGGCTTCTTGGCAGACTCCAGAAGTAAGAGCTTCCTTTGTGGAGCAGCCTGAGGGAGAAGATTCTGGAGCTGGTTGTGAGAGTAGAAGCCACAGGCACAGAACCTTCAGGCTCTCCTTCGTGAAAGGGAGAATTTCCTGCTTCCTGTCCAGGGCAATGCTGCCAAACATATGCCCCACCCCCTCTCCTAGACCCTGGATGCCAATGGGGCATAATTTACAGTTTCCCCAACTTGACCTTAAGGTCCAAATTAGCAGGATAACTTACCATGGCCTCTCCACATTGCACACCCTCTTTCCACACCTGAATCTTCTTCACTAGAACTCTGACTGGGGCAGAAGAAAATTCAGAGATTCCACTTGAACAAAGCCCAGAGCCCTCTCCTGCCCTACCATCTGCTTGCCTCACACTCTGCTATTTTGCTGCCCAGCCCGTCATCAGCATGCAAGGTTTTCGTATCCCTTACGCCCAAAATGCCTGCATTTGCTTGCTCCTGACCAGCATGTGGTCACTGTTCTGTACCCTGTATTATGGGCACAGGACTCATGCTCAAGGGTAAATTCCGGGAATTTGAAGGAAGCACATACTGAGATTGCCAAAGGCAACTCTCTTCTTATTCATCTGATAAATATGTAATGGGCGCCTACTATGTGCTAGTAATAGGTACCTACTATGTGCCAAGCCCGTCCTTGGCCCAAGAAGAGTCATGAGCAAGGCTTGCAGTTTAGAGGTAGACGCAGGCAGAAACCAAACAATCACATAACTTTCTAAGTGCAGACAGTGGGTTATGCAACGAAGGAAAAGCATAGGGGCCCCCAAGGGTAAATAACTGATTTGGCTTGGTCTGCGGGTCAGAAGAAGCTTCAAGGAATCTCCTTAAGCAAAAAATCTGTGTGTATCTTTTTTCGCACTGTCTGGCCCCTGGAAACTATTTTGGATCATGTTTGTGGAGTGGCAAAGGATTGCTCCTTGCCATAGCTCCATCGCTTGCTCCATCCTTCCATCCCCACCTCTATAGCTGGTCTCAAACCTTATTTCACCTGAACAAGTGTACCAGGACTCAACTTCTCTATGCAGTTATCCTTGTCACAGAAACAGGTTCTGGCTGCCCTGCCCCGCTCCCACGTAAATGGCGTGGGCACCCTTTGGATGAGCCCAAGAAGAAAGCGGTGTCCTTGAGATAAACAAAGGATCCACCTCCCTCCTACTCTGACACTTCCAGGCACTTTCCTCTCAGCATGCCATGGCATTTCTCCGGAGGAGGCCGGGGAGCATGTCAGGTCAGACTGGCAAGGGAGGCTCCTGCTGTCCAAGGTCTGCCCCCAGGCTGGGTGCTGGTGAGCCTGGACTTCCCAATAGACAACAGCTCCTCCAGGACCGACCACTTCCAGGGCAAAGAGCAGCTGTTTTCAGTCCTCACATACGGCGAACCTACTTATGCTGGGGAAGGGAGAGACGCTCATCTGCCCTCCATCTGCTGTAGATTTTCAAAGTTGCCATCGCCTTGGATCGGGCCAGTCTTGACGGCACAAGAGGCGAGCACACACACGCGCCTGCACCGACGGCACCTGCAGGGGCTGCCCACGCCACCTGCTCAACGGGCATCTCTCCATATTGCACACTGGTGGTTCACAGCACAAACAAAAGGCCAGGCTGCTGCTTCTTCAGCCAGACAGAGGCTTCCAGATCTCAGTGCTCGAGTTCCTATGCCCACGCAGAGCAGATCAGCATGAAACACATTGGACTGCGGGTCAGGAGACAGAGGGCAGGTCCAGGCAGCCTGAACTTACCGTGTGTCTTTGTAAGTCACCTCTGAAAATAAGATGTTGGGCTAAATCGGTGGCTTTCCAGTGGCGTTTCAAAGGCCCTGGTGTCCCCTGATGGCAGAGGGCTGCGGCCAAGGGGCAAATAACCCCCACCTGGCCCCTCTTCAACCCTAAGTAGCACGTCTTTTACCTGTTCTGTATACAGAGCCTCTGCAGAAAAATTACATTTGGGGAAAACAAAAAGCTCCCTGCTAAAAGCAAGTTTGAAAACCACTGGAGTGGGTAATCACTAAGGCCCCATCTAGCGCTGACATTTTATGATTTATGAGTAAATAAAATAATGTCTACGAAAGGGATCTGGAACATGGTAGGGATGCAATAAATGGGCTCCATTATTACTGCTGTGTTCTACAGATGTCGTGGGATCCCCTCATAAATGCTCAGCTGAAACCCACATACCAGCTCTGCACATTTTCTCATCTTCAAGTCTAGGAACCACACTTGGGGAGACTCAATATTCTGTATGAAATGGGTAGATGCAGAAAGGAAGGGAGTGAGAGAGGGCCGAAAGGGGGAAGGTGCAGATGCCGGAGTGGGTGCCCGGGAGCTCTCAGGATTTTACATTCCAGAGGAAAGGCCGTAGACCTCAGGCCCCTGGCTGCCGATTCCATCATCTGGACCTCACACACTGGTTGCCATAGAGATGGGGAAGTGGGAGCCCAGAGCCCTGGAGAGGAGGTCTCTCCACCAGAGGCAGCATCTGCTCTTCCTGATTTCCTCCCTTCCAAGAAGGCATGGAAGGGGAGATTTTGCCTTGCTCTCTCCCTATGTCTCCACTGTCTCCCCAATTTCTCTCTGTTCATCCCCAGGACCCTTCCCGGGAAGCCAAAGGCCATGTCCCCTTTTGACAGAGGGGTTGGCACAGCAGACAGACTCACGTTTTTATTGACAATTTATTGGTATTTTATTGTGCAGTGGGAATCGGGCAGGCTCCACCAGAGAAGGCAGGCCGAGGAGGGCTGGATGAGGAGGTGGGGCATGATCCCATGTGCTGCTGTCATGACGAGCGCAGAGTCTGAGACAGAAGGATTTGACAAGCCGAGGAGGGAGGAACGGGGCGGGAGGGATGGGGGAGGCGGAGGCGGGAGACCAGGCAGGAGGCTGTTGGAGTAATTTACGTGAGAGCAAATGAAGGCTTGGCTTAGAGAAGTGTCAGGGGAAATGGAGTGGAAGAAAGAGCCCTGGAGTTATGAGGGGGCAGCAGAAGCTGGATTTGTTACTTGGAATTAAAATCTCAGTGCATAAAGGAAACTTCTTGATCTCCTAGTCCAGCTTTCCCCCCAAATTCCTTCCTTGAACTACTGCGCCCATAAGAGGCTCCACTAGAAAAGTATCCACAGTCCAGTGAGCTCTGGAAAGGCTGTGAGCTGAGATCCTGTCTTGGAGACTCACTGCACATTATATAATAAAGGCTCAGACCAGTCTTGCTGAAAAGAAGCTTTTATTTCAACCCAACTTGGTATTTGCACAGCGGTCCTGCTATGAAGAAACTTATTTTAACTTTGTTTACCCAAATTATATTTTAACTTTGACCATGGTGATCCCTCATTCCCTCCATAACACCTATTTACAACTTCTAAAACATTAGGAAATGACTGATTTAGTAACATTTTTTCACACGGAGCATGATTGCGGGAAGAGTTATGATGCTGAGCTATCCCAGAGATGACCATACCTGTGACTCAGAAATCCCACCTCTGGGGATCAGGCCTAAGAAATGACTGCTTAACATGGAAATAGCTCCACGTATGAAGATTTTGAATTATTTCAAATAGTGAAAATCATAAAATATCTAAAAGTTCTACCACAAGAAACAGCTAAGTAAACTGTGATATAATTCCTTGATGGGACTTTTTGCCAGATACTGATGAATATTATGCGGTTACACAGAAATCACTTAAGGTTGAAGACATTGAACAGACTGACTCTAGCTTTTTAAGAAGAAAAAAATGTGTGGGAAGAGAAATGATTGCAAGGAAATACTTGACAGGTGTATGTCTTTGTTTTGTTTCACTTTTACCAGAAAGAAGATTCTCTGCATGGTAAACAGAAGTATTCTGGTAATAGAAATAAACTGTCTCCTCTGTATTATGTAACGACGGGTGTTGTACATCAGGCTTCTGTGAATCTTGTCAGTCTCATTAGTTCCGAGTCTCATTCCCTACAGGCATCTTGAGTACTTGAACCTGTGGCGCTAAACCCTGGTATCCCTGAAAAAGGAAGGCTATTCATGGGACCCACCCAGAAAAGGCACACAGGTGCCCCCTTTGACATCCTCATCTCACAACATCTGACTTCAGCGGACCAAACAGGGTTTGGGAGAAGGAATAAGTGACGCACATAATGGGTGGAACTTGACTCAAGCTAGACCCTCTGAGAGATCTCTACATTGTTGTTTGGTTCTCAATCTCCGCTGCATATTGGACTCATCTGAAAAGTTTTGAAAATAATACTGATGCCTGGGTCTCACACTTAGCTATTCTAGCTGGATTGGCCTGGGGTGTGGCCTGGGCAGTGGAGCTTTTAACACCCCCCCCCCCCCGAGGTGATTCTAATGTACAGCAAGAGTTGAGGATGCTGGTGTAAAATGGAGATGAAGCTGGGGTGAGGCTGAAGAAATTGAGGTGCTTGTCACATCATAAGAGCGCTACCTGGGGACCCAGTGGGGGCGCCTCTTAGGGCCTGGTGGCAGATGGCCTGGGCACTGCTCCAGAGGAGGCCTCCGCCGGGCTCTCTCGGCCAGCAGGGGCTGGACCCAGGGCCTCTGCTTGTGCCTGGGAGGTGCGAGGCCCCCCATCATACATCCAGTTTTAGGAGAAAGGACGCTTCCCCTCAAGGCTCCAGTTCCGTGCTTTCCAAATGAAGACATTGCCACTTGCCAAGTGGACTGTTTGTAGGGCTGAATGACTTCATATTTCTGGAATAGAAGGAACAAAACTGCCACAAGACACTGTTGTTTTCCCCGCTGTAATTGATGGGACTCACTCTTCTCTGCCATTAAAGCACAAGCCGCAGCTATTTTTCTTTTTTTAACCAAACACCGCAGAATGTGAAACATCGATTTTTTTTAAAGCCGAATCTCAAACTGAGAAATGTCTTGATCTCAGAAGTCCATCACCTCTCCTGTCCTGGTAACTTCCATGGGTGCCATCGGGCACCTGACGAGGGGCTCCGCGCCCGGCCGACTTCCCACACGGAGCGGCTCGTGCCCCCTCCTCCTGCTGCCTCATCACCTCGCCCCGGACACAGCAGCCCCCACCTCGGGGCTCCACCCCACCTCAGCCCAGCACTGACTGCCCCCAGGAGAGGGACCTTGCAGCTCCTCATCAGAGGGCACGTGAGGACCTTCTCCTGCCTTGCATGGTTCTCTCGCTCCCTCCTGAGACGGTCCAAAGAGCCCTTCACAGTCCTTCGAGCCACTCCCGTGCACTGAGCCCATCCTGACCCAGACGAGACCACCTGGCACGGTTGTGTAGGCTGCTCACTGCACAACCCTAGGCAGTACATCCACGTTCGGGCCGCTCGCCAGCTCTTGATAACATGACAATTCCTGATTGCCTGCAGGACAAGTTCAAACTCTTAAATGGTACTTTCTGGGCCCTGCCCACCTGACCTCGGCCTTTCTCAAATTCCATCCTCCTCCCCTCTCTCCAGCACCAGCCTCTCTGGATTCCTTTCCCTTTCCCAATGAAGCACATCCTCTCTGACTTATCCCTCCCGTATACTAATCTCTCTGCTCAGAATGCCCTCCTCCCTGCCCTCCCCACCTCCTCAGGCTAACGCTAATCCTCCTTCAGCTCTCAATTAAAACATCGCTTCCTCCAGGAAGCCTTCCCTGACTTCCTACACCCTGTTGGGCCCCATGCTGGCTGTTCCCGTGGCACCTTTTACTTTCCTAGGCACAGCTGCTGTCTCATGTAATTGCCATTACTGTCGAAATCTGGCTTCTCTGCTAGACTGGAAGCCATATGAGGGCAGGATCTGTGTCTCTAGTTCAATGCCATCTCTCCAGTGTGTAGCCCAAACACTGGCATATAATAGGGACATCGTTCATTTATTCTGGGCTTAGTGTGTGGTGCTGTCCTCTCCCCACTGCCCATGATGTTTACTCAATCTGTTTGCTGCCTCTTGCCTCAGTTTCCCCAATCAGACCCAAATGCCCAAATCTTGCTATTCATGACTAGGACTCTGGAACCTCCCAAGCCCTTTCCTGCACCCTCTCCTAGGACTGGGGGGACACCTGAACCCCCATAGGGCCAGCTGATATGACTGTAGCTGCGATTCTGCTGCCCGACTGAGCACCAGCCGGAAACCTAGGTCTCTGGACTCCTGATGCCTAGCTTCATCCACTAGGGCCACAATAGCAAAGAGCTGAGTGTTTTACAGACATCTCACTTCCTCTCCACAATAATCTTTTGAAATGGATATTATTACTATTTCCATTTAATAGATTGAAGAGAATGAGGAACAGAGTGGCTGAGTGACTTGCCCAACATCACACAGTAAGTGGTAGCTGCACTGGAATTTGAAGATAGGGCAAAGCTTAACTGATTCCAAAGCTTGTGCTCTACACTGATATTCCCTGAACAGAGCTCAATTATGCTACCCAGCTTTGAGACTCGGGGGCCTCGGGTGGTGGGGCTATCCTAAGCCCACACTTCCCAGCCCCAGCTGCCCCAGTGTCCACTAGTTCTGGCGAAGAGGTCCTGGCAAGTCTCTGGCTGGGGGCTGCAGATCTCACAAGCCCTGTGCAGCGGGGCCTGCCCTACCCTATCTTGCCTTCTAGCCTGTGTCCTTTCTCCCAGTTTCGAGTCTCACAGAGGGTGGCTGTTCCCCACGACTCCTTGGGCAGTCCTTCAGAGGCAGCCACACTGCTCCTCAATCTTCTCTCTGAGCTAAGCCACCTCATCCCTCAGATGTCACCACACTTTCTCAGCACTGGCAGTGTCACCTTGGACTGTGAAGGCACAAACAGTCCTACAATAATAAGGAAAAATAGGCAAAGAAATTACATTTTATATAAGACCATTGTGAAGAAATGCGTGTGTGTATCACTTGCCACTTTTGTGTTGAATTGTTTTTGCTGTGTCTTGCAGCACCGACACTCCACTTCTGCTGAAAAGTTGAAGGCAATTGGTGCAGGAGAAAGAGCTGACTAGGAGAAAGGATACCTGCGTTCCAATGCCATTTTGGCCACCAACCCGTTTAAATACCTTCAGGGACAGCTTTGCCCTTAAGCTGAGTTCCAAACTCCTTAAAATGGGGGACAAGATTCTGCACCATCAGGTCCCAGCTGCTTGTCCCCCTCATCACACATCCTTCTTCTCTTGAATCCTCTGCTCCAGCCTTAATAAAGTTTTCCCTGCTTCTCTGAAGTCCATGCTCTTGCTCCTAGCTCTGACCCTCATAAATTCATTCTTTTAACCTGGAGCAGTCATTTTCCTCTCTTTGCCCAGAACACCCTTACTCATCTTTCAATCTGAACGTCACCTCCTCCAGGAAGTACTCTATTCTCATCACTCCTAGATGAGGCCAAGCAGCTAATGCTCCCATGTCACCATGAACTTAGAATATGCATTGCAATTTAATTTGTTTTCCCTGCTCAATTGTCTGACAATTTTCCATTGAAATTCCAAGACCATGCTTATCTGTCTTGCTCACCATTGTTCCTCCAGTGTCTGGACTATAACCAACACATAGTCAGTGTTTTAAAGGCATCTACTGCTTTTAAAATAAGTAAATAAACCATTTACTTATAAGTAAATGTAAATAAACCATTCAGAATACTAAGTTGCAAACAACAGAAACCAACCATGCCCTGAACCAAGCAGAGAAGCAATTTATTAGAGGGCTGTTGGACATCTCGCAGAATCAGAGGAAGTTCTGGAGAGCCAGACACAGCAGAATGATGGTGCAAGGCATGAAATGGGATTGGTTTGATGAGGTTGCCACGGTCACCCTCCCTGAGAACCAGCCTCTGCTACTTCGATGACCTCCATCTCCAGCAATGGACACTTGACACTTCCACCTGCAGTGCTGCCTCTTCTGCCCTTGGAACCTGAACTTGCTGACCCCCCACCTCCTGCCTATTCACATCATTGAGACATTGAGGCTGATGGTGTGACGGAGAGCCTAGGCCACATGCCCACACCCTAGGTGCAAGGGATCCTGGAAAAGGGAGTGCTTGGCATTTCCAGTTTCTTGAGTTGAAGGTAGGCTCTCTTTCCTAACAAGATTCATAAGGTGGGGAATTCCTAGAATGGGTACCAGGCTGGGTAGTTAAAAAGAAAGAGAACCGTCAGCTACAATGATCAAATGTTATGAACCAATACCACAACAGATCATAGGCAATTCCCCTCCCTGCTCCTTGCCTCAGGTTCCTCATCTGCAAAAGGAGAACATATCAGTCTTTCAGTTTCCCCTGGCAGTAATCTTCCACAATTCTAATTTTGAGCCACTTAACCATCCTGAACGGAGGATACTGCCTGCTCTAGGAAGAGACAAATCTCCCAAAACTTCTTATATCTATCAGGATAGTAGGTTATGGCCACAGTAACAAATTAACCCCAAATTCCAAGGACTTAACATACCAGAGGAGATTGCTGCAATGATGTTATTTACCTAGAAAAAGGAGAGGTGTTGGTATTTCTTTGGCTTGGAGGGAGTAAGTTTGCCTTGAACTCTTCTGCAGGAACGCTTGGTCAGAAAGGCTAAAGAAGAAGACAAATTCCAAGCAGAGTGGTTTCACAGAGGAGGGTTCTCTCAGCAATCACGCCGATGATGATTTGTTCATTTATTCATTCATTCAGTGAATCATTCAGTAGTTAGGTACTGTGCTAGACAATGGGGTTACTGATAGAGAACAAGACAGAAAAGGTTCATGTCCTCTTTGAGCTTATATTCTAGTGGGGAAGAAAGATAAGAAATAGATAAATGAATGAACAAGATGATTCCAGATTGTGATCAGTGCCACAAAGACTTTAAACACAGTCTTGTGATAGAGTGCTGAGTGTGTGGGTGAGAGGCATTTAAGCTGTGATGGTCAGGAAAGACCTCTCTGAGCTAACATTTCAGCTAAAACCTAAGTAACAAGAAGGCAAAAGAGCAAGCCAAGCAGAAGACAGCCAAGAGCAAATATTCTGTGGTGGGAAAAATTGTGGCTGAAGCACCAAAACAGAGCCAAGAGGTGTAGTCTTGTTTGTGCTCAGAAGAAAGGGAAGACTGGATATTCACAAGCACTAGTAATGGCTACCATGAGCCTGAAATCAGAAGTTAACTTTCTCTCTGTCAAAATAAAAATAATGGGGTGATCCATAGAAAAGAGCTATAGCAAGATGAATAAGACAGCTTGGAATTGCCCAAAAAGAAAGACAGCTGCTTTCCTACTGAAAGGTCCAGTGTGACTGCTGCCAAGGGCTGAATATGGATATAGTTTCTGTACACCAGGAGGGGCCGGGTGCTCAGTAGAGGAGGGTTCTTCAGAATAGGCTCCAGATGCCAGGAAATTGGGTTTTCCTCCATGCCCCTCCCCACCAGGCTTTGGTTTTCTCGCCTCTGAACTTTGGGTAGGTACATGCACGTTCTGGAGAAGGTTTTATATCTTGCTTTGTTTCAGATAATACTTACTGTCTACCATGTACCAAGCATTATTCTAGATTAGGTGCTGGCCATGTCCAGTACAAGTTCTGTGTTTTGTATGGCCTTTGAGGTAAGAATGGTTCTTGCATATTTAAAGCTTTCTAAAAGAAGAAAAGCGGGGAGTGGTGGGGGGATGATGGAAAGGAGAAAGAGGTGAAAGATAATGTGCTAGAGAAATCATCTGTGGCACATAAATTTTTATTTTTGCATTATGATGTGATATTTCTATTTGACATTTATTAAATATATCTACTTTTTTCTTTCTCTAATAACATCATTATTTTTCAATAATAATTATAGCTATACTTTTTTTGGGGGGGGGTTGCATGGCCCAGGAATCGAACCTGGATCTCTTGGAAGGTGGGCATTCTAACCACTGAACCACCCGTGCACCCTCCATAACTGTACTTTTATAAGTATCTTCTGAGTATTTCATAAGGCATAACTAATTTAAACCTCACAACAATCCTATTTTATCACCATTTTATACATGCAGAGACATGGTTAACACCTTACCTACGGTGTTAACAGCTTAGACTGCAAGATCTGGGATTAAATCCAGGCAGCCTGGCCCCGGAGCCCTTGGACTCAGCCCTCTACTATGCTGCCTGAAGGCTGAGTCAAGACCCACACTTGCTCAAAGGAGCAGCTATTCCCAAAAGGGCTGAAAGAGGGCAGGAGACCTGTTGGGACATATTCCTGAACTTTCAAGTTGTGACTTCATGAAGGATGAGACTTCCCTATGCGGAAGCAAGCAGCAACTTGTCTGAACAGAAAATGTAAACAATGGACCTCTGAGTCCCTGAAAATATCTAAGGATGGATGAAACAGATCCAACCAAAGCAAACAGTTCGGGGGTTCTTCTCTTTTCCTTTTTTCTACTTCATATTAGTTTGGTTTATTTTTTTGACAAATATTTTTTAAACACCTCTTACAAGGAGGACACTCAACTAATAGTATAAAGAAAAATAAGAGGAAATAAGAAGTATAAGACAATCTCTTTCCTCAAAGAGCTTGCTGTCTAGACAGGGAAACCAAACAGAGCCACACTACAAGTTCAATAATTTTAAAAGAGATAATATAGTACAACCCTAGACAAGTCAATTGTGATTAATTGCTAAGTAAATGACAAAGACAATGAGGGTGCAACGGTGGCAAGTGGTGGTGTCACTGCATTCGCTGAGCAAGAAGACTTCAAGCAAAAGGAGGGATTTGAACTGTTTTTGAAGGATTGAGGGCCAAATTAAGCTAATTCTGGAAATGGTGGCACCAGGGCACTGAGACCAGAATGAGCTCTGACAGCTTTGTCCAGGGTTGGAGGTCATTGGACAAAGGTGAATACACCCACCAGCAAGGTAAGGGCCCCTGCAACAGTTCCTGCCCTCAGGGAAGCTTCCAAAGTGGGATGACAGGAAATTCTCAGAGTAACAAACTAAGAGCATAGTGGCTGAAAGAAGATTCATGAACAGGTCAGAGACAGGAAAGCAAGATGGAATGTGAACAGCTCTGTGGGGCCACAGACTCTTCTGACCCCACATCTGTTGCTCTACCTGTAGGGAGTAGACTTCCAGTTTTCAGGGAAGCCGTGCTCAACTCAGCTGCCCGAGCATCTGCAGAAGCCCCTGTTGGAATGCCCAGAGTGGCGAAAAAAAATTTTTCTTAACTCTATAACCCACAGTTCTGAGGCTACCAGCTTCTATTCTTTGGAAAATTTGCCTTTCTCTCTCTCTCTCTCTCTCTCTCTCTCTCTCTCTCTCTCTCTCTCTCTCTCTCTCTCTCTCTCTCTCTCTCTCTCTCTCTCCCACACACACATACACACACACACACACACTCATGCATGCACACATAAATCAAATAAACGCCACTCACATTTTCCTGTTGCATGAGTCAGAATTCACAATCCTCTGGTTTAAGGAGAAAATAAATGTATCAAAAAGTTATTTGACATCTCATAGAATTTCATAGAAAGCCAGATAGCTACATTGCCAGGTTACAACACCCAAATCATATAGCTGGCTCACTCATAGAAATGGTCCCAATGCAATGGCAAAAGCCACTGAAGCTTGCTCCGTAGACCTGGAGCATGGGATTCCATCCCTAGGACTGCTGCCACTGCTGTCTAAAAGCTCAATGGCCCTCCACCATCCTCCACCCCTTTGCTAACAGCATGGCTTCCACATGGTACCTCCTTCCTCAAGTTGTTCTCTTCTGCACTGAAGCTGCTTATAGATGTGACTGATTGGGTAGCCCAGGTCACATGCCTCCGTGGTGTCTGCAAGGGATGCTGGGAAAGTGAGTTTTGACTTCAGTCTTCGGAAGGTGAAATTCAGAATGGGATGATTACCAGGGTGAGCCATATGTCCTGATTTCTTAGGAAAGTCCTGGTTTTTGCCTGTTGGCCCAGAATAATTATTAACATGATGCCTTATCGGTCTCATAGGTGTTTGAGTTTGTATATATAAATTATATATATACTATAGTAATTACCAATAATAATTACTGGGTTCAAACATCCCAAATGGCTCACTTGCCCTCCTTTCCCTGTTCTTTGCTTCTCTCAAAACATATATCCTGGATTTGTCAAACTACTTCTCCTACTTGCAGAGCAAAAAGGAGGCTATTCGTTTTTACTCAGCCCACATCAGGCATTGAATCAAAGACCATTCCTACTGGAAGAGGGAGAACTTTTCTTAGGGAAGTGAATAACCAACTGAAAATGCAGAGGAATAAAGTAAAAGATAAATGTGAGTCATGCTAAGGAGTTGGAACTTCATCTTGAGAGCAGTGGAGAAGCCATTAAGTTTTTGAAATAATTTTATTGAGATATGTCTCATATATCATAACATTTAGCTTTTTCAAGTAGTTCAGGGATTTTTGGTATATTCACAGAGCTATGCAACAATCACCACCATCTGATTTTAGAACATTCTCATGACCCCCAAGAAAAAAAATCCCCATCAACAGTCTCTTACTATCCTCCCTTCCCCCAATTCCTGGAAAACTACTAGTCTATTTTAGATTTCAATGGATTTGCCTATTCTGTGTATTTCATATAAACTGAATCATACAACACGTGATCTTTTATGACTGGTTTCTTTAATTTAACTTAATGTTTTAAAGGTTCATCCATGCTGTAGCATACATCAGTATGCGATGGTTAATGTCACACGTCATTTTGGCTAGATTACGGTGTTCAAATTGTTTGATCAAGCAAGCATTGGCCTTGATTATTATGAAGGTATTTCGTCAATGGATTGAAATCATTAGTCAGTTGATTGCATCTATGACTGATTACATCTACAATCAACAAAGGCAGTTGCCTCAGTAACAAGAGGAGATTTCTGATCCAATCAGTTGGAGACCTTAAAGGGAGAACTGATGATTTCAGCAATCAGAAAGAAGAATTTCTATTGCTATGTTTTGGTTTGCTAAAGCTGATGAAAGCAATATGCCAGAAATGGATCATCTTACAAAGGGGATTTATTAGGTCACAAATTTACAGCCCTTAGGCCATAGAAAGTTCTGAATTAAGGCATCCAGAGGAAGATACCTTGACTCTGAAGAAAGGCTGATGATGTCAGGGATTTCTCTGTCCCATGGGAAGACACACGGTGATGTCTGCTGTCCTTTCTTGGCTTCTGGCTTCAA
>PVIY010040393.1:0-22415 GCA_004026745.1 Myrmecophaga tridactyla
TTTATGAAATTTATATTAAAACATGGCTTTTCTTAGGGGGCATACTTCCTTTCAAACCAGGACACCTAATGATCTGTGGACAAAAAATATCAATTTACAAAAAAGTCACAAAAATAGTGCTTAGAGTTCCCTTAATACCCCTTATTCCTTTTCCCCTATTGTTAACCTAAAATATTACCATGGTATATTTGTCAAAACTAAGAGACCAAGATAAAATAAGAGAGCAGACATATAGTACCAGTATCAGGAATGATAGAGCAGATATCACTACAGACCCCACAGACACTAAAAGGATGATAAAGGAATACTAGGATCAAGTCTATACACATAAATTCAGCAACTTAAAAGAAATAAACCAATTCCTCAAAAATTACAAACAAACAAAAGTCACCAAGAAGAAATGGATATCCTGAATATTCTTATGTAGTTAAAAAGAAAAAAACAAAACAACTAAAAAACCATATGTAAAAGATATCTCCAGGCCCAAATGGTTTCACTGGTGAATTTTATGAAACATTTAAAGGAAAAAATAACATCAATTCTAAATTTTCATCAATTCTCTTGCAGAATTTATGAAGCCAGCAATAATCTGATACCAAAATGAGACAAAGATAGAGCAAGAAAAGAAATCTACAGGCCAACATCTCTTATGAACATAAAGATATTAACATATTTAATCCACAAATATTAGACATCAAATACATGACCCATAATAAAATAAATTGATACACTGGACTTCATCAAAACTAAAAACATGATCTATGAAAGTGTTAAGATGTTGAAAACACAAGCTACATTTGATTTGCTTGTACATTAGCTAATGCATATTTGGATTACAAAATATTAGCATGTTTAATCCAGGGATATTTACAAAAATAGATAAATCACACTTAAGTATAATTTATCCTGGGAATGCAAAGCTGTTTTCAACATCAGTCCATGCAAATCTTTTATATTAACAGACTAAAAAAGTAAAATGACATGATTGTATCCATTGATGTAGGAAAAGCACTAATAGGTTTCAATATGCATTCATTATAAAACTATCTGCCAAGTAGAAATAGAAGAAAACTTCCTTAAACTGATAAAGGGCATCTACTATAACATCATACTTAATGATGAAAAATTGAATGTTTTCCTCTAAGGTGATGTTTTATTTTGCTAAAGCTGTTGGAATGCAATATACCATAAATGGAATGGCTCTTTAAAAAGGGGATGTATTAAGTTGCAAGATTACAATTCCAAAGCCATAAAAATATGGCATCCAAAAAAAGATACCATGACTCAAGAAAGGCTGACGTGTCTGTAACACAATTGGGAAGGCACGGGGCTGGCATCTGCTGGCCCTTTGGCTTCTTGTTTCAAATAATTTCCACAGGGGCATTTTCTTTCTGCATCTCCAAACATCTGGGTGTCATTTTGGCTCCGTCAGCTCTTTCCAAAATGTTCCCTCTTAAAGGACTCCTATAAGCAAACCCACCTTGAACGGGTGGAGACACATTTCCATCGAAACCACCTAATCAAAAGGTCTGACTCACGATTGGGTGGGTCACATCTCCACGGAAACAACTTAATCAAAAAGATCCTACCCAACAATTTTGAATGTGTATTAAAGAACATGGCTTTTCTTGGGCACACAACAGTTTCAAACTGGCACAGGTCGGGAATAGGCAAGGAAGCCTACTCCCTCGACTCTTTTTTACATTGTACTGAAAGCCCCATCTAGTACAAATGGACAAGAAAGATAAAAAGAAATACATACATATTGGAAAGAAAAAAAGCTACCCCTATTTGCAGGTAACATGGCTTTTCTACATAACAAACAAAGAAATCTACAAAAAACAAACACACAAACAATCTTCTTGCACTAATTATTAGTGAGTTAGCAAGGGGTCAGGATGCAAAGTCAGCATTCAAAACCACAATAATAATTCTATATACTAGCAATGAACTACTGGAGACAAACATTAAAGAAAATGAGAAATTAGATTTACAAATAGCACCACAAAGAATTAAGGCTTAGATACAAATCTAACAAAATGCACAGAATCTGTATGCTGAAAATGACAAAAGGCTATTCAAAGAAATAAAAAAATAAATACCTAAATAAATGGAGAAACATATGGTGTTATAGATCACAAAACCTAAACCTAAACCTACTGTCCTAAAACTCAGTCTTAAATAAAAGTATATTTAAGATATACCAAACTCCCCAAATTTATTTCTAGATTTAACCTTAATTTGATTCAAAATTTTTATAGAAAACAAGGAAACTAAAATAGCTAAGACAATTTTAAGTAAGAAGAATGAATTTAAAGTAATCAGACTTTCTGATTTTATGATAGTTTAAAAAGACAGTTTTTCAAGACAATGAAGTATTTTTAAAGACATAGACATTTCAATCAATGAAATAGATTAGAGAATTTAAAAACAGACTAACAATAATATACCTAAATGATTTTTAACAAATGTGCAAATGCAGTACAACGGAGAAAGGCTAGTCTCTTTTTCAAACAGTATTGTGACCATTGGGAATTTATAAACAAAAGTAAATAATAAAAGGAAACAAACAAACTGTCCTAAACTTCACACTGTATACAAAATTTAGCTCAAAATGGATCACAGATTTAAATATAAAACATAAAGCAATAAGCTTTCTTTTAGAAGAAGATAAAAGAGAAAATTTTAGCGACTGGAATTAGATAGAGTTCTTAGATATAACATCAAATACATGACCCATAATAAAATAAATTGATACATTGGACTTCATCAAAACTAAAAGCATAATCTATGAAAGTGTTATGATGAAAAGACAAGCTACAGATTTGGAGAAAAAATTTGCAAATGATATATTCAACAAAGAACTGACACCCAGAAATTAAATATATCCCAAAATTCAATAATAACTTTAAATGGGTAAATTATTTGAGCAGACATTATGATGGTTAGGTTCTGGTGTCACTTAGCCAAGTGATGAGAACCAGTTGTCTGCTGCAAGGATATTTTATGGCTGGTTGATAAACCGGAAGGCTGGTGTATTATATCATTAGTCAGTTGATTGCATCTGAGGTTGATTACATCTGCAACCAACCTAGGCACCTCATGAGATAATCTAATCAGTTAAAAATTTTAAGGAAGAAGAGACTTTTTCACTGCTTCTTCAGTCAGCAGGCCTCTCCTGTGGAGTTTGTCCAGACCCTTCATCAGAGCTGCCAGCTTCACAGCCTGCCCTACCAATTTTGGACTCTTCCATCCCATAGTTGCATAGATTCCTTTAAAAATCTCATATTTTCAGATGTCTCCTGTTGTTTCTGTTTTCTAGAGAACCCTGACTAATTCAGCTTGGTACCAGGAATGGTTCTTGAGAAACAGAATCTTAAAACTGGGTTTTTCCAGTTGGTTTTCTACTCTGACTAGACTAAAAGGCACTACTGACTGTTTCCATAATGAAGATGGCACTGACAGTCTGTGGGTTGAGTTGCCAAGAGAGATATGCAAAATATCACCATTAGATTCTGCTAATGGTACACTTATACCAAACAATACTCTGGGTGAAAGTGTTTTTGACACCTTTATGGGGTTTTGTTGGATATGCTGGGTACAGTGATGAGGGAAAGGGATGAGCTGAATGTTCAAATTTGCAACTTAAACACCATATGAATGATGTAAATGTTTCTGTGTGCCCTGAAAGAAAATCTTATTTCCTGTGGTTGAAGATTTGAGAGCTCTGAAAACCAGACATACAGCTTTATTGCACGAGTAGCACATTTTCAACTAAAATTCCAACCTAGCAGGTTGTCTGCTGTTAAAGTAAGGGCTTTGATTGGAAAAGAATGAGAACCTGAAATTTGGGGTGGTGATATATGGCTTGATAATGATGACAATGGGGAGATGAGATCCTGGAATCTTTGGAAGATAGACCTGTAATAGACCGCCCTGACAAAAATCCTTCCTGACCTCCAGGCTACCTTGAGGAAACAGCTTCCTGGCCTCCAGTCTGCCCAGTGGAGTCTGCCATCCAACCGTCACCTAAAAAGAGTAACCCTTTAGTGCCTGCTAATCCTATAACTACCTCCCCAGGGGAAAAACCTTCACTCCTCTGTCTGAAGCAACTAATTCTGTTTCACCAGATGAAACTGCATAATTGGCTTGAAAGACACTTCTACTTCTCTTCATGACCCACCCCCACCACCCCTCTTTACTTCAAGACCTATAACTAGACTGAAGTTCTAACAGGCCCTGAAAGATGAGATACAAAGTGTGACTCATCAGGAGGTCACTATACACCAAAAGAACTGCATGAGTTTTCCAATCTATATAGATAGAGGGGATATGTGTGGGGTTGGATATTAAGGTTGTAGGGTAATAGTGGAAGGATTATAAAGTTGGATCAAGTTGTATTTGTTGATATAGGCTCACTAAGTGGAGATTCTGCATTCAGTGTCATAGCTTGATGGGTTAGAAATGGGATTAACAGTTTGTTTGGGTGGTTGGCTGAAATGTGGATCAAAAGGTGGCCAACATTACCTGAGGTCAAAATGCAAGAACTTCCTTGGAATAATGTGCATGAGGGGATCCAGAGGCTTAGAGAGATTGGAATTTTAGAGTGGATTTGTCGTGGAAGACCTGATCACACACCTCAGGAATGTCCAGAGGACACATCTTTCACCAGAGCTTGAGCAATAAATTCATGAGACTAGCTCCATCATCCTTGAAGAGCTCTGAGTCACCCTTCTCTGTTGTTCAGATATTACTATGGGAACTGCTGTCACTGAACTGTAATCCAGAAACCCAATGGGGATGATGTGATCCTTAGTTGGCAGAAGCCATGTGGTAACAGATAATCACCAGAGACAAGGTGAGCATGGCCACCTTAATGGACAGTAGACTCAAAGCAGCAGTCAAATTAATCTGACTCAGAGACTTGAGGCATTGGCTAGTAGATCATGGAGTACCTAGAAATAAAATACATGGGCAGTATACTAAATTTTTGTTTGAGCTGCATAAGCAGAAGAATTCTAGCCAAATGAACAGAAATCTAATTTGAATTACAAAAACAGAGACTCATGACCCCTTAATCAATTACTAGACTAAGACAGTTTGAAAACACAATGCCCCTTGAATAAGGAGAGGGCCAGATCCCCTTGGGGAAGAACCCTTTTATATTGCTCAAAATTTACACTGTTAACCTACCTCCTAGCCTTCCCCAAGCAGACTTATGACCTTTAACTGGGGTGACTGTGCATTGGGGAAAAGGAGATGATCAAATATTTGGGAGAATATTAGACACTGGTTCAGAAGTGACAATTCCAGTAGACCCAATTCCAGTAGATCAGTGTTTGGTCCACCAGTCAGAGCAGGGGCTTATGGAGGTCAGGGGGTCAATGGAGTTTTAGCTCAGGTCCTTCTTACAGTGGGTCCAGTGGGTCCCTGGACCTATTCTGTGTTCATTTCCCCAGTTCCAGAATGCATAATTGGAATCGACATATTCAGCAACTGGCAGAATCTCCACACTGGTTCTCTGACTCATGGAATAAGGGTTATTATGGTAGGAAAGGCCAAGTGGAAGCCACTAAAACTGCCCCTACCTAGCAAAATAGTGAATCAGAAGCAATACTGGATTTCTGGAGGGATTGAAGAAATTAGTGCCGCTCTTAAGGACTTGAAAGATGCAGTGGTGGTGATTCCAACCATATTCCCCATTCAACTATTTGTCCTGTGCAGAAAGCAAATGGGTCTTGGAGCATGACAGTGGATTATAGTAAACTTAACCAAGATTGACTCCAATTGCAACAGCTGCTCCAGATGTGGTATCATTGCTTGGAACAAATCAACACATTACCTGGTACCTGGTTGCAGCTACTGATCTGGAAAATGCTTTTTTCTCTCAATAGCTGTTAGTAAGGACCACCAGAAACAGTTTGCATTCAGCAGTAAGGACAACATATACCTTCACTGTCCTTACTCAGGGGATATCAACTCTCCAGCCCCATGTCAAAATTTGTTTGCAGGGACTTTGATCATTTCTCCCTCCCACAAGATATCACACTGGTCTATTATATTGGTGATATCAAATTGATTGGACTTAGTGGGCAAGAAGTAGCAACTACTCTAGACTTATTGGCAAGGCATTTGCATGTTAGGATATGGAAGATAAATCCAATTAAAATACAGGGCCTTCAACCTCAGTGAAATTTCTAGGTGACCAGTGGTGTGGGGCATGACAAGATATCCCTTCTAAGGTGAAGAATAAGCTGTTGCATCTGGCCCCTCCTTTGACCAAAAAAGACACACACCACCTAGATGACTTTTTCAGATTTTGGAGACAACATATTCCTCATTTGGGTGTGCTACTCCAGCCTATTTACTGAGTGACAAGAAAAGCTGCTAGTTTTGAGTGGGATCTTGAATAAGAAGAGACTCTGTGACAAGTCCAGGCTGCTGTGCAAGCTGCTATGCAACTTGGGCCATATGATCCAGGAGATCCAATGGTGCTGGAAGTGTCAGTGGCAAATAGGGATGCTGTCTGGAGCCTTTGGCAGTCCCTATAGGAGAATCACTACACAGAGCCTTACAATTTTGGAGCAAGCCTTAGCAACTGCTGTTGATAATACTGTCCTTTTGAGAAACAGCTTTTAGCCTGCTATGGGGCCTTAGTAGAAAAGAACACTTAACCATGGGCCACTAAGTTACCATGAGACCTGAGTTGCCTATCATGAGCTGAGCATTGTCTGACCCACCAGGACATAAAGTTGGGCATACACAGCAGCACTCTACCATAACATGGAAATGATATATAAGACATAGGGTTTGAGCAGGTCCTGAAGGCACAAGTGAGTCACATGAGGAAGTGGCCCAAATGCCCATGGCTCCCACTCCTGCCACATTACTTTCTCTTTCTCAGACTAGAGTTATGGTCTCTTGGGAAGTTACTTATGGTCAGTTGACTGAGGAAGAGGAAACTTGGGTCTGGTCTAAAGCTGCTTGTGAACAATATACAGAGACCACCTGGAAGTGGACAGCTGTAGCACTACAGCCTTTCTGGGTTGTCCTCAAAGTACAGTGGTTAGAGGAAATCCTTGCAGTGGGTGGATCTTCAAGCAGTGCACCTGGTTGTTCATTTTGCTTGGAAGGAGAACTGGACAGAGGTGCATTTGTACTGACTCATGGGTCATTGCTAATGAACGGTTTGGCTGGATAGTCAGGACTAGGAAGGAGCATGATTGGAAAATTGGTGACAAAGAGGTTGGGGAAGAGGTGTGTGGATAGCTTTCTGAACAGGGAAAGAACATACAGATATTTGTCCCATGTGAATTATTACCAGAGGGTTACTTCAGCAGAAGAAGGTTTTACTAGTCAAGTGGATAAGATGACCCATCCTGTGGATACAAGTCATCCTCTTTCCTTAGCCACTCTAGCCATTGCCTTATGGGCTCATGAACAAAGTGAGCATGGCGGTAGAAATGGAGGTTATGTAGAGGCTCAGCAACATGGACTTCCACTTACCAAGCCTGACCTGGCTGTGGTCACTGCTCAGTGCTCAATCTGCCAGCTGCAGAAACCCACCCTCAGTCCCCGATATAGCATCATTCCCCAAGGTGATCAGCCCATTATCTGGTGGCAGGTTGATTACATTGGACCACTTACATCATGGAAGGGGCATTAATTTGTTCTAACTGGAATAGACAGATACTCTGGATATAATTTTGCCTTGTCTGCTTCCACAAAAACTAGCATCTGTGGACTTACAGAATGCCTTATCTACTGTCATGGTATCCTACACAACATTGCTTTTGACCAAGGAACCCACTGTACAGCAAATGAAATGTGGGAATAGGCACATGCTCATGGAATTCTCTGGTCTTACCATGTTTCCCATCATCCAGAAGCAGCTGGGTTGTTAGAACAGTGGAATAGCCTTTTGAAGACCCAATTATGGTGCCAACTAGGTGGCAATACCGTGCAGGGTGGAGCAATGTTCTCCAGGAAGCTGTGTATGCTCTGAATCAGCATCCACTGTATGTGCTCTTTCTCCCATAGCCAGAATTCACGGGTCCAGGAATCAGGAGAGGAAATGGGAGTGGTACCACTTACTATCACCCCCAGTTATACACTAGGAAAATTTTTGCTTCCTAGTCCCTGAAACCTTGACTCTACTGGTCTGCAGGTCTTAGTTCCAAAAGGAGGAGAGTGCCTACCAGGAGACACAACAATAATTACATTGACTTCAAAGTTAAGATTGCCACTGGCTACTTTGGGCTTCTCATGCACTGAATCAAGAGGCATGAAAGGGGATTACTGTTCTGTCTAGGGTGATTAATCCTGTCAAGCGGAAATAGGACTACAACTACAAATGGAGATAAAAAAGAGTTTTTTTCCTGGAATACAGGAAATGCCCTAGGGCGTCTCTTAGTACTATCATATCCTGCGATTGAAGTCAATGGAAAACTGCAACAACCCAATCCAGACAGAACTACCAATGGCTCAAAATTTAAGGAATGAAGTTTGGGTCACCCCACCTGATAAAGAACCATGGCCAGCTGAAGTGCTTGCTGAGGGAAAAGGAAACATGGAATGGGTAGTAGAGGAAGGTAGCGATAAATATGAACTATGACCGTGTGACCAATTATAGAAACAAGGACTGTGATTGTATGATTATTTCCTCCCTGTTTTGTTATGAGTATGTTTGCATTTGTATTATAAGCAAATATCTTGTTTTCCTCTTATCATATGACATAAATTGTATTATCCCCATTATAGCTTTTAAATCATAGGATATGAAGTTTAAGAGTGTTACCTAAAGGCTTGCACCCTATTCTGGAGAGATGCAGTACATTTCTAGTTGTATTCACAATAAATTGTGCATTGCTAGGTTAAATATATGTTTGTTATTGTGTTCTATTTGGTAATTAAGCATGTTTCAAGGTGATGTGTACAGCTGCCAGGTTGACAAATGGTGGACCTGTGATGGTTAGGTTCTGATGTTAACTTGGCCAAGTGATGATCCTTCGTTGTCTGCTTAGATAAGCACTGGCCTGACTGTTCCTGCAAGGATATTCATGACTGGTTGATAAACTGGAATATTAAATCATCCACCAGTTGATTGCATCTGTGGTTGATTACATTTGTGATCAACTAGACATGCCAAAAGATAATTCAATCAGTCAATGACTTTTAAGGAAGAAGAGAGACTTTTTCACTGCTTCTTCAGCTAGCGAGCCTCTCCTGTGAAGTTTGTTCAGTCTCTTCATTGGATCTGCCAGCTTTGCAGCCTGCCCTGTGGATTTTGGACTCTTCCATTCCCATGGTTGCATGAGTCACCTCCATAAATCTCATATTTACAAATATCTCCTGTTGATTCTGTTTCACTAGAGAAACCTATTACAGACACTTTACCAAAAATGATTTATGAATGCAAATAAGCACAGTAATATATGTTCAACATCATTAGTCATTAGAGAAATACAATTTAAAACCTCAGTGAGATACCACTGTATACATTTTAGAATACTTAAAAAAGAAATAAAGAAAGAAACAAACAAACAAAACAAAGAAAGAAAGGCAGGAAGGAAGAAAGAAAGAAAAGAAAAGTTAAGAAAAGGAGAGAAAAAATGAATACCAGTGCTGAGGGACGCAGAGTAAATAGTACTTTCATACATTGGTAATAGAAATGTAAAAATGATACAGCCACTCTGGAGAACACTCTGCCAATTTCTTATGAAGTTATACATACACTTACAATATGGCTTAATAATCCAACTAATATTTATCCAAATGAAATTAAGTCTTATCTTTAAGAGAAAAATCCCTTTTTAAATGTATATATAGGCTTTATTCATAATCATCAAGAGAACTTGAAACAACCTAAATTTCCCTCAACTGTGGAAATGTTCAACAGTAACACATCATTCAATAGAGTAATACTTAGCAATTAAAAGGATGAAACTGTTGATATATGCAGCAATGTAGATGAATTTCAAATGCATTTTGCTAAGTGAAAGTAGGCAGACCCAAAAGACTATACACTGTATGATTTCATTTATATACATTCTAGAAAAGGCAAAAAATTAAAGTGACAAATAACAGATCCAGTGGTTTCCAGTGGCTAGATGTTGTAGAGAGTTTGACTAAAAGTGACATGGGGGAATATTTTTGGGTGATGAAACTGCTTGATGTCTTCATTGTAGTAGTATTTGCATGACTGAATATATTTTTTAAAACTCACAGAACTGAACAATAGAAGAGATGAAGCTTACTGCATGTAAATTATACCTTTATTTTTTAGAAAAAGGAAAAATATCACAATGTTCTAAGAAGAACAGGATTATTTTCTCATTATAATGACAATAGAATTGTTGTTCAGATAACTGAAGTAGAGCCAGTAGGGATTCTGGGAATCAAACCCATGCTTCTCACTTTAAATTAATTGCAAAGGAAATGTGTAAATGAGAAGTGATTAATTCAATTTGAAAAGCATAAACAGAGACTGCAAAAGGGAAGGAATTCAGTGTTCTGAGACTGCCAAATAAGAAGAGATTTAATAGAATATAAGACTAGAAGGGCAGGGGTCTTTTTTATGGTTCAATGATATATCTTCAGGACTAAGAATGATATACAGTATATTACTATAGTATAGTATATATGTATATACAGCAGGTGATATATACATATGTGTGTGAGTGCATGTGCATTTTTATTGATCAAATGTATGACTACAAATAACTATTAAAAAGGAAAAGAGAGAAACTAAGTGAGCTAGAATCATGTGATAATCACCTTTTCTGCAAAGCAAGTCAGAGCAATAGGTAGAGTGTTGGATCTGGGGTTCGAGACTTGAAAATATTAAAATAATGTGTTTATCTATATTTCCAATTACAGGAAAATAAAACCAGTAACTTCAATCTGTATCCAAGTGTCTAAAATATCATAAGTGATCTAATAATATTTGCCAAAGAAATGGTCATTGGAAGGAATCACGGAAGGAATATTTACACTGTCATCCACTTGGGCCACATTAAATTTGTTCTCTGCAGTACACACAGAACAATCTTTCCAACTGAAGCTCTGATCATGTGACCTCCTGTGAAGACACAGGGCTAGACTCTCTGCTCCATATGGAGAGTAAGTTTTTGCACTAAGCTGCCTATATGACTCAAACAGAAGTTAAATATCAAGAGACCTCCTCAGGGATGAAAGAATGTATAGATGGCATCATAAGCTGCTTATCTTGTGAAGCATTAAAACTCCTCTCTCCTAATGTATATGTTGATCATAAATCTCCAGACCCCTGTGTCATAAGACCCTGATGAAACTCTGTTCTCATACCCTATACAATGTCTTTGTCTTAAACCCTTATAAGCTGCCCCTTGCACTCCTGCCTTTGTGGAGTATTATTTCCATTTCCTGGAGTGTGTCTTACATTTTTTGGAATGCTACTTCCCTTTTCCGGATGGCCACCACAGGAGACTCTCCTGTTCGTAATAAAACTCATGTCTGACTCTGTGCCTGGCATGTTCTTTGGTCTTCCAGTTGCCCCATCCTGAGTCTTTGAAGAGCTAGGTTGGAAAAACTCCTGACTTAAATATACTTATGATTTCTTATTACTTATAAGATAAAGGCAAAACTCCTTAAGAGATTTATAAGAACATGTAAGATCTGTCTTTTGTACATCTTGCTAGAATCACCTCTCTCTGTACTTAATATTTTAGAGTAACATTTTCTCATCTTTAAAAACTATATCTGATCTCACTAAAATTTCATTTGGCTTGTTTTGCAGGATTTTCTAAAAGACCTGTGTATTGGTTTGCTAAAGCTGCCAGAACGCAATATACCGGAAATGCAATGGCTTTTAAAAGGTGAATTTATTAAGTTGCCAGTTTACAATCCTAAGGATGTGAAAATGTCCAAATTAAGGCACCAATAAGAGGTTACCTTCACTCAAGAAAGGCTAATGCCATCCAGAACACCTGTCAGCTGTTACTGGTTTCTTGTTTCTGGGCTCTGTACTTTCAGCCTCTGTTTCCTATAGGGGCTCTTCACTTGGCTTCTGTGGACCTTCACTTAGTTCTTCTGGGACACAACCCTGGGTTCTGGCTTGCTTAGCATCTCATTGAAAGGCACATGGCAACATCTCTCTCTCTGCCCATGTCTAGGCATTTGCTTTCCTGTCAGCACTCTAAGCATCATCCATGTCTCTTTCAACTCTGAAGCAACAGTTTTCCAAATGTCTGCATCTCAGGTTTCTTCAAAATGTCTCCTCTTTTAAAGAACTCCAGTAAATTAATAAAACCCATCCTGAATGGGTGGAGTCACATCTCCATCTAACGAAAAAGCCATACCAATAATTGGGCACTCTGCATCTTTGTGAAGATAATCTAATCAAAAGCACGAACCCACATTTCTATGGAGATAATCTAATCAGAATGGTTCCACCCTACAATATTGTATCAAGATTAAAGGACATGGCTTTTCTGGGGTATGCCACACTTTCTAACTAGCATAACTTGGAATGCCATTCTTTTCCCTAACTCTTCCTGGCACCCTGAGGAACACATTCTTCTGGATGCACACACTCAAACAGATAAATCAATCAATTAATTAATTAATGTTCAAAAAAGAAGAAGGAAGATGAGCAGGAGTCAAGATCAAAGACCTGGAAAGAGACAGAACTATTAATGACATGCACAGAGTTATAAAGTTAGAACAAGCTCTATTAATGGTCATTCTTTCTTATTCCTCTGGTCTTCCCCAGGGAAATAGAATTCTAACAGGATCTCAGCCATAATATCTAAGTCTTTCAGAGTATAATCAATCCAATATTTTGCCAAACACAAAATTTAATTGAAAAAGTAAATTATTTCATAGTATGAATAAGATTATTTTGAAAACCACTTATATACTAATTAGAACTCTAATTAGTTTTCTATAATGAGAAAATACGTGATGAAAAATTTATTTCTCCTGAGATTGTCTGGGAATATTAGTGAGAAGTTTAGAACCAACAGTCAATTAAGTCTCTTACTTTGGGTAGGAAAATTAACAGGAAAGGCACTTTACATAGCTAGTGTCTGAGAGATCAGATTAAAGGCAGAAAACGGTGAAATCATTAGAAATGGTAATATTGCTGTGGTCTTCATTTTATTCTCATCCAGCATGTTATACCAAGAAATCAAAAGGATGTGTCTCTTTTGCTACCATATCAGGCCCATTTTTCTTCATATATTTATCCAGTTCCCCTTTTTATTTCATACTAATTGCCCCCCCCCCTTTCACTTACTCTTCTTATCTAACTGCAGCACACCATCAGACTTGTCCTCCTAAATCACACTCTTCACCATAGCCCGTGTGCCTAACCACTTTGAGATGTATCACAGCTCTGATTACCTCTCAGAGACCCCACATCATGGCCTGGCTCTGACAACATCATTGCACACCTACTTTTTAATTTTATTTTTATAATGTTCAAAATATCTATAATTTGATTTAATCATGCTTCTGTATTCACTTTCAAATCTGCCTAGCAGAGTTTTACTGACCTCTCTAAATTTATTCTCTTTGCACCTGAAGTGACCTCTCTCTTCACTTATATCTACCTATGTTCCATGTGCTCTAACTTAGAATTTGAGTTGTTCTTCATCCATTTACCCTTCTCAGATGTATTTGGCTCAAATTAATCTCTCCCTGCTCATACTGTTACTGCACAATCATTAAGCACAGTGACCTAAATTCCTTGCTTATTCAGCTACATATGTGTTCCACTCACCTACCCAACTGGATGGTGATATTCTCATGGCACATTGTCCATTGAATTCACTGAACTTCCTTTGAGTCAAGACCATTCCAGTTTCTGAGACAGTCATTGCAGGGGTGATAAATTACCAAGAGCATCACCACCAATCTCTGCTGAGATTACTTTGTCGATTCAATTATATTGTCATGTCCTTGGAACAACTATATTCCCCATTTCTCCTCCCATACCCCCAACTCCAAGGATACACACACACACACACACTCATTTAAGCCCACGCAAATATTTCATTGACTTATTTTATGGAGCTTGACTCTTACATTGACAGCTGCCCTGTAATCTAGCAATTTACTCTGCTTGGTATTGCCATTTAACTTTAGTCCAGGGACACTGTCTTGAACCCCAGCCCAGTGGACTGGAGCACAGGAGCCCCTCCTAACAATTTCCCATCTTTTCTCTCTGGATGTATGGGAGATTATTTAAAGACTCTTTCTATACCATAGACTACAGAAGGGAAAAAATCTTAGAAATGTGATATTACTGTGCCTATTTAGCAGCTTTATCCTGTAGCTGTCTGGAATTCCCTTGTGTTATATTGGTGGATTTAGCCATTCCACTGTTCTCTCAACCTTGCCCTCCTCCCTACCCCTGAAACTGATGGTGCCTCTCCCTCAGAATAGTGCACTCTCTGGATGCTGCAGTTTGGGCCACATGGCTGTCTTTATAAGGGCAGCTTTTGCAACAGGACTAACTTCCTCTGCTTCCACCCTGGTTCATGTTGCCCAATGGTCCTACCACTTCTCAAACATAAGCACTTAATCTACTACATTCCCCAAATTTCTCTGGTAAATTAAGAAATGTTTATAAAGCATCAAGTGTAGTGACAAACTCTATCCTGGTCCTGGGCATATTTACAATTCTGTACTATTCCTACCAGTGGGTTTACAATGGCTGGTCCTGGGCATATTTGCAATTTTGTACTATTCTAACCAGTGGATTTACAAGTTGTAGCTCTGACATTTCCAATTTATTTGATTTTGTGCTGTAAAGCAAATCTTTTGGCTTTACTGAAATAAGGTAGTTGGGAGGTAGTGGCATATATGCTTAACCAAAATGTTGGGATAAAAATCTCAGCTTACTGACTTCTAAGGGCTGCAAAGAGGTGATTAAGCATGGTACTTCTGGCTTTGTGGCAGACTCCTACATAATTCTTCCATTCTGCACTTGACACTTCATCAACTACATGCATTTGAGATTTGGATTTGTTTTCTTCTAACAGTTGAATCAGTCCTATTGTTCAAACATTTTCACAAAAAAATACATTAGATGTAGAGCTAAGCAAACAACTTGGAATTTAAAGGAAATTTTGGAGTATGTGATTCCTACTTAAATAGGCATATATTAGTGAAAGAACAAGAAGTAATTTTTATTTCTTTAGGAGAAAGAAAAAAAAGATCCTTCCAATAGGTCACCTTAAAGCATCACATGATAGAAGAATATGAAAAGAAGTAAAATGTAGCCAATTGGAATACCAGGAATAATAATCTCAATGAGTTATGTTAATGGTGTGATCAGACTTAGATTATTTTCTTTCAGCAGCATTTTCCTTATCTGTAATAGAAGATTTTGGACTAGACATCATCTATTATTGCTTACAGCTTTAATCATATATGAAATGACACATACTATTGCAAGCCATTGCATGCCTGTGAAAAGATTCAGAGGACAAAATACAGATGATAGTAACAATCATATTTAACACACGTAATAAATTATAGAGCCATATATAGATGACCTGTCAATGCACACAGTATTTTGATATGGCGAAGGAATGACTCTTTAAAATTTACCTTAATTCTCCAGATTTGTTTCATTCTCCAATTTAGTGAAAGAACCCACAGTGCAGTGATTTAGTCAGTAATGTGCTAGCAGAGTGTCTCTCTCTGTTTTGTGCCTATTGTAATCTTCTGTCATGTGTAGAGGTAGGAAAAAAGGGGTTTAGAAAATAGATAGGAATACAGAGGCCTAAGGAAGAAGAGTACTTGTCAAGTAAGAGAAGTTTGCCCTTAATACTGAGTTGTCTCCCTTTATTCTTTGATATCATCAAACCCCTTGAGCTGGGTGTCAAAACACTGTCCATAGCTGTCTAACCCTGTCACCTGGGTTACTCAAAGTTCCTAAGCTATTTTATCCATTATCAAAAGTCTCTTTTCTTTATCTTGTCTGATATTAGTTAGATGTTAAGAGGAAAGTAGTCTGATTAGAAAAATCTATACTGAGTTGATTAATATCGCCACTTAAGAAAAAGACAGTTTAAAAGAGAAATATTTTAATGCAAACACATCTTAGGTGCTCTGGTCTAGAAATAAAAAAGATTATTGGAATAAGGATGAACAGACAGTAATGTATTAACCCCTGGCAATCTGGAAGACTATAAATGCCAAAGGTGTGCCTTCTCAGGAGAACTCAGAAAAGGAAAGTTGAAGTTACTGATTGGGGGCAAAACAAATAAACAACAATAACAACAAAAAGTGAGCTTCTTGAACTATAATATCAACATACAAGCCACATATATGTCTAATAGTTAGGCCATGAGCAGATCAGAAATAATGAAATAGAGAATAATAATTTAAAAAATAGAGAAAATCAGTCAAACCAAAAGTTAGTTCTTTGAAAAGTTCAATAAAATTGACAAATCTTTAGCTAAACTGACAAGGAAAACAAGAGAACATAAATAACTAAAATCAGAAGTGAGAGGGAAGACATTACTATGACCCCACAGAAATTAAAAGGATTTTAACAAGATAATACGAACAACTATACACCAACAAATTAGATAACTTAAATGAAATGTACAGATACCTAGAAACAAGAAAGCTACCCTACCCTGACTTATGAAAAAATAGAAAGTCAATAGAGTAATAACAAGAGATTGAGCCCAGCACCAAATGACTGGTGAATTTTACCACACATTCCAAGAATTGACATCAATCCTGCTCAAACTCTCTCCCAAAATTAAAGACAGAACACGTCCTACCTCATTCTATGAAACCAGTATACCCTCCCTAATACCAAAGCCAGGTAAAGATATCTTAACAAAATAAATTTACAGATCAATATCCCTTATAAACAGAGATGTAATAATTTTTCAACAAAATACTAGCAAACAAAAATCCAATGGCACATTAAAAAATTATACACTGCGATCCAGTGAGATTTATTCCAGATATTTAAGGGTGGATCAACATTTTAAAAAAATCAATCAATATAAGATATCACATTAATAGAATGAAAGACAAAAACACATGGTTGTCTCATTTGTTGCAGAAAAGGTAACTGACAAAATCTAGCACCCTTTCTTGATAAAAACACTTAGAAAAATAGTAATAGAAGAAAACTCCCTCAACATGATTAAGAGCATCTATGAAATAAACCCACAGCTGACATCATACGTATTTGTGAAAGACTGAAAACTTTCCCTCTAAGATCTGGAACAAGACAAGGATACCCACTGTTACCATTGTTATTGAACATTATTCTTGAAGTAGCCATGGCATTTAGGCAAGAAAATAAATAAAAGGCGTCCACATTGGAAAAGATGTAAAACTATCCCTATTTGCAGATGACATGCCTCTCTCTATAAAAAATCCTGAAAAGCCTACAACAAAGCTAGTAAGTTAAAAATGATTTCAGCAAAGTGGTGGAATACAATACCAACATGCAAATTCAGAAGTGTTTCTCTATACTGGTAATAAACTATACGAAGTGGAAATCAAAGAAAAATTGCATTTACAGTAAAAAATAAAAGAATTAAATATCCAGTAATAAATTTAACCTTTTAACCTCAAATGTAAATGATTTGTACTTGAAAAATCTTAACATATTGCTAAAAGAAATCAAGAAAACTTAAATAAATGGAAGGATATTCTGTGCTTATGGATTGGAAGATTAAATTTTTTAAAGATGTCAATTCTACCCAAAGCAATTCAGAATCAATGCTATCCCAATCACAATTTCAGCAGGCTTCTTTGCGGAAATGAAATGTCAATTATCAAATTTATATGGAAAGCGATGGGACCCTGAGTAGCCAAAAATATCTTTAAAGAGGACTCATACTTTCTGATTTTAAAACTTATTACAAGCTACAGTAATCAAAACATCATGTTTCTAGCACAAGGACAGAAAAATAGACCAATTAAAATCAAATTAAGAGTTCATAAATAAGCCCTCACATCTATGTCCAATTGGTTTATAACAAGGGTGCCAAGCCAACACAATGTAGAAAGAATAGTCTCTTCATTAAATGATTCTGGGATATTCATATGAAAAAGAATGAAGGTGGACTCCTACCCATACTCTATACAAAAACTGAATCAAAATAATCAAAGACCTAAATAAAAGAACAAGGACTATAAAGCTCCTAAAAGAAAACATAGGAGAAAATCTTTAGGACCTTATGTTAGGCAATGGTTTCCTAAACCCAAAGGAAAGCATGAGCAACAAAACAAAAGCTAGAAAAAGAGGGCTTCACCAAAATTAAAAACTTTTGTGTATCAAAAGACTTCATCACAAAAATAAAGATGACCTACAGAATAGGAGAAAATATTCGAAACCACATATTCAGTAAGTGTGTAACATCCAGATTATATAAATAAATCCTACGATTCAATGGCAAAGGGCACATGACCCAAGCAAAATATGACAAAAAAGATTTGAATAAGTATTTTTCCAAAGAAGATAAACAAATGCCAAAAAAGCAGATGAAGAGATGTTCAACCTCATAAGCCATTAGGGAAATACAAATTAAAAAAACACAAGGAGATACTGTTTCACACCCACTAGAATGGACTGTTATTTTTTAAAAAATGGAAGATAAGGATTGGCAAGGACATAAAAAATAGGAACATTCATTCATTGTTGGTGGGAATGTAAAATGGTAAAACATTATGGAGAATAGTGGTGGTTTCTCAGAAAGTATAGAATTAAGTATGACCTGGTAATGTCACTTCTAGCTATATACCCCCCAAATTGAAAGCATGGATTTGAACAGATATTTGCACACCAATGTACATATGGTATTATTCATAATTGCCAAAAGAGAGAAGCTACTCAAGTGCTCATCAATAGATGAATGGATATACAAAATGTGGTATATACACGCAAGGGTATATTATTCAGCCATAGAAAGGAATGAAGTTCTGATATATGCTACAACATGGATAAGCCTCGAAGACATCATGTTGAGTGAAAAGAGCCGGACAGGAAAGGACAAATACTGTATTATCCCACCGATATGAAATAGAATTAGCAAATTCATACAATCAGAAACTAGAATACATATTATCGGGGGCTGGGATGGAAGTAGGAAGTGGGGACTTAGTACTCAATTGGTGCAGACTTTGTGTTTGGGATGATGGAAAATTTTGGTATTGGATGGTGTGATAGTAGCACAATATTGTGAATGTAATTAACATAACTGAGTTACATGCTTTAATTTGCTTGAAAGGGGAAATTTTAGGTTGAACATATGCTACTAGAATATACATTTACCAAAAAAAAGCAACATGGGGTTGTACAATGCAAACAGTGAGACCTAATATAAAGTATGTACTGTAGTTAGTAGTTTAACTATATTATTGTTTCATTGATTATAACAAAGCCTCCACACTAATGCAAAGTGTTAATAGGAAAAACAGTGTGAGTGTGTGTGTGTGTGTGAGGGATGGTATTTGGGAACTCTATATTTTTTACATGTTTTTTTTTTGTAAACCTACAGCTTCTCTAACAAAAAATAAATTATAGAAAAGAAACATGGGAGAAATTCTGAACAGAATTTTTCTGCTTACTACACATTGTGGAGGAAATAGATTGCAGAATTAATTCAGTCATGTCATTAAACAAACAACAACAAGAACAACAAAAAACCCCTCCGTGGTGATTAATGTCTGGGTTACTATAATAAATGCCTAGTTTTCAACAAAAGAAATTATGAAACACACGAAGAAATAGAAAGTATGATCCATATACAGGAAAAATAGCAGATAATAAAATTCCCTTTGAAAGGGCCCAGATGGTAAACTTAGCAGGCAAAGACTTCAAAGAAGTTACTATGAATGTGTCCAGAGAACTAAAGGAAACCATGCTTGAAAAATTCAAGGAAGGTAAGATGATGATGTCTCATAAAATAGAAAGTGTATCTAAAAAGAGATAGAAATTATTTTTTTAAATGGAAATTTTGGACTTGGAAAGTAAAACATCCAAAATGAAAATTCCCTAGAGGGAGCCTACAGTAGATTTAAACTTGCCAAAGAATGACTAGTAATCTTTCTAGGGATAAAAAGGAGGGGAGGGGAAAGGGGACAATGTGAAGTGACTGCTAACAGATTTGAAGCTTCTTTTTGGGAAAACAAAATGTTCTAAAGTTAGATTGAATTGATGACTGCATAACCCTGAGAATACATTTTAAATATATTGTAAGCACAATTAACATTCCTCGGTGTATGTTTGGGGAGGGTATATTTGGTGGATATGGAGCATTTGTGACTAAAATTCAACAATAAAGCATTGACTCGCACAAATTAAAATGGTGAATTGTATGGTACTCTAAGTGTAGTTCAATAAAGCTGTCAAAAAACATAATTCACAACATGTAACATTTTTGGTCAAAAATTTCCAATAGTTTCTTATTTCATTCAAAACAAAATTAAAATGCTTACAGTCATCTTTAGGGACCCACACAATATGGTCTCCATGTTACCCTGTTTGGTGTCAGCTGCTTCTATTCTCCTTACCGAGTCTACTCGGGCTATACTGGTTGCTTTGCAGTTCTTCAAACATGCCAGTCTACTCTTGCTTCAGGACAATGTGCTTGGTATTTCCTCTACATGGAACATTTTTGCTTGGTACTGTGTGGATTCTTCCCTCATCTTTTTTTTATTTCAGCTCAACAAAGCCTTCTCAGGATGACTAATTAAAATTGAAACTCCTTCCAGTTGAGGCACATCTGTGCTCTTTTCATGCTTTACTTCTCTTCATTGCACTTAGCAATTCTTGACTTCCTTTGTTTTTTTTTTTTTTACTTACTCCCTCTTTTCACCAAGTTGTAAATTTAAAAGGCCATGGGTTATCATCTATTTCCCTAATACCTAGAATAGTGTATTGGTACATAATGGGCCTAAAACAAATATTTGTTTAATGTAGTTTTTATATTATGTGACTTATATCTTTAACTTTTACCTCAGCCAAGAAATACAGGAACCTGGCAGAACTCAAGGTTCTTGCATAAAAAATAGAAGTATTTACCTTTTTTTAATTGGAAAGAGGGTGTTAAAATCATACAATATCTTTTCTCAGTTGCAGTTAAAGCATAAATATCTGTCATATCAAACATACAGGATGATATTCAATTAATTGACTTTTTTTAGCAAACACAAATTATAATTTCTTCTCAAATGATAGCTCTGACATGACAGTTAGTCTTTTGGTAATGTTCTGCATTATCTTCTGCTTTATTGTTCCAGATTAAAGAGATTTAATCAGTTTTGGTCCAATTACCATGACTTCAACCTGTGCCCACCGGACTGACAGTCAAAAGTGAGTGGGTGTGGAGAACCCCTCCAATTCCCTCCATAGTCACCAGGGTATCCAGAGACCTAAAGACAGGCCTTGGTGATATTTCAGGTGATGAGGCTCAAAGATCAACTTGTCTTTTCATAATGATGGGAAGAACAGGAGCTGTGACTCTATCACGGGACTATTGCCCAGGTGTGGCATTGGTGTTTTCACTTAACACGTTAGAAACATCTGTCCCCACCCAATCCAGACATGGCACCTGAAAATATCAGTAGTGGTTCATTCCTTTGGATTAAGACATGTTGTTCTTAGTTGTCCTTTGCCACAAAGACTACTCTCAGAGAGTTTATGCATGAAAACATATATTATCCACCACTGACATTATTTAAAGTGCCCTTCTCCAGAGGCAACCACCATTAAACTTATGGTGTTTAAATGTTTAACTTCAGTGTTAACACACCTTTGCATGGGTGCATTAGTGTGGTATCTTGCTAAGAGGAATTAAATTACCCATGTGGAGTTTCAGAGGATAAATGGCTCTGTTTGTAGAGATCACAATGTCAGGAAATGTTCTGAACAAGGCCCACTTCTGAGAAGGACTGAGATAAGCAAGTTAGGGTGGGAAGAAGCCTGGAAGAGGGTGGTGTGCAGACAGGCAGATGCCAAGGGAGACAGGACAAGCAAGCTTTACAGGGCACTTTATAAGGCACAAAGGGATCCTGCAAATGCCAGTTCATGTGATTCCTGAAACAGTGAGATAAGCATGGTTGTCATCTTTAGTCCCCATGAGAGTCTAAAAGGAACATGATGTGTTCCTGTGGTCACTCAGAGCATAACTTCTGAAAGGAGTATCTGAAAACACAACTTCTACCCTTCGTATGGAGCCCAGATTTCCACGGAAGGCTGCAGGATGCCTGAAGAATATATTTTACCCAACATGGAGATACAATTTAATTTAAAACTTGAAACAAAATAAAGGCCTCAATTATTATACACTTAAAAAGTTGGGTCACTCCTCTATTGCTGGTGGAATGTAAAATAAAGAGTTTGGCAGTTCCTCAAAAAGTTAAACATAGAACTATCATATGACCCAGCA
>PVIY010040394.1:0-22397 GCA_004026745.1 Myrmecophaga tridactyla
CGTGTCCACCCCTGGGCGCGCGGGGACCCTCATCCCCCACACCCCCGAGAAGACGGCGGCTCAGAACCGGGGGGCGCGCCCCCTGGCCCCTGGGATGTGCGGTGGTGGCGGAGCAGGTAGGTAGGAGACTGAATGGTAGTGTCGGAGGAGGGGCTGCGGCTCCCAGTGGACCCAGCCCAGCAGCCTGAGGACTGTTTGGAAAACTGGGGCGGGAGGCTGCACTGCTCTTGGTGTGCTCCACTCTACTCACTGATCGCTACCTAACATTAAATTACCCTCAAACCAGCTTCGGTGCTGAAAGCTCGTCCTTCTGCAGGGCTGTGGTCCACAATTTTGGCCACACATTATAGAATCATTTGGGGAAGGTTTAAAAATCTCCATGCCCAAGCTGCATCCCAGGCAAATAAGAATCTGTGGCAGCAGAATGCTGGCACAGGTCATCGCTGAAGCTCTCTAATTCTAAGTGCCACCAAGGTTGAAAACCACGGCTGTAGAGAGAATCCTGGCTCTGGATTTACAAAATTCCCATGAGGCTGACATGAGAAGTATCCGTGCCGTACCCACTTTCCAGAATCGTCATGGCAGCTTCCCCCCTGTGGCTTGTTCTGGAGAGGAGACTTCCCCATGGTCCTTCCATAAGCTGCTCAGTGCTTCCAAGATAAGGTGCCTCTTCGAGAGCCTGAGACTCTCAAAAGGAGGCTCCAGGCAGACAGGTGCCTGATGTCACCAAGGGGGAAGCCGGGGGGATGTAACAGGGAGGAGAGCATATCAGAGCCTGAAATGCAAAGTGAGCACGATGCCCGGCTCGGCTCCAGCACACCTTGCTTTGCGGCGCTGCGGCCGCCTGCCCGTGTCATGTTTCGTGTTGTACCGTATCCTGTAGGTTCGGCAGGAAGAGCATCCTCTTTGTGACCATGGCTGTGCAGACGGGCTTCAGCTTCCTGCAGGTCTTCTCCGTCAGCTGGGAGATGTTCACTGTGTTGTTCATCATTGTGGGCATGGGCCAGATCTCCAACTACGTGGTGGCCTTCATACTAGGTAAGGACGGCTCCTCGCGGCTCCTCCTGGCTGCCCTCCGAGAGGCCGGGAAAGAGGGGGCTCCTGAAGAGGGCCACCGAAGAGGGCCGCTCATCAAACCTTGACCCGCCTCGGCTATGTGTCTACTAGGGAGGGGGCTGCAGCGATTAGTACTTTGATCCTGCCACAGACAGGCCAGGCCCAGCACGGGGCCCTGGTATGTGGTGAATGACCGCTGGAGCTGGTAGGGACTGGCCAGCAGTAACCCAGGCACATTCTGGGGAGCACAGGGCCTGGGGGAGGTACGGTTTAATGACTCTCTGGGAAAGGCTGGACTAGGGGCATCTTCCATCTAAGTAGGAGGGTCTCAAGGCTTCTGCCAGGTGGGCCGAGGCAGCGGGGTATTCCTGGCAGGTGTATGTGGCCCATCAAGCGACCTAACGAGGTTGGTGTGGCTGGCACATGGGCCGAGGAGGCATGGGCCAGGCAGGGGCAGTTCAGCGCCAGCCCACCACTGTCAGGGCCCTCCCTCAGAGCGTATCGGCTGCATGCAGCATGAGCTTGCTGCACTCATATCAGTCTTGTCTCCTAGCAGCAGTCTTGCTTCTAGACTATCAGGCTGTACAAGGGAGCCTCATAAGCTACAAGACCATGAGAAGGCCCCCCAAACCCTCACCAGCTTGTCCTGGGAGGAAGTGAGGTGAGCTCCAGGCAGGTTGATCAGAGTCATCCACAGGAGTCACAGGGCCCTGGCAGGCTTTCTGAGCCCGCAGCGTGGGCAGCTGCGAGAAAGGGGGACAACACCCAAATTATGACAATAGACACCGATTCCCAACCCCCTAGGGTGGTAATGCATCTCGGCTGGCTCAGCACTGTCCTGGCTTATCCCTGTTGTCACAGTACAGTTTTCAACAGTGTCTCTTCAGTGAAAGTCTAGTAATTCTTCTTTTCTTAAAAGTCTGAATCTGATTAGATGACTGTGATCACTTATGAGCCTGGGAGACATTGGGCTCTGGGATTGCTCTGTTCTCTGAGGTGAAGATATGTCCACCCTCTGTCAGGTTGTCAAAATTGTGGAATTGTTCAAATTCCACTTCCGCCCTCCTCTGCAGAGCCCTGGGCCCTGGGCCCAGCTTTGGCATCTGTGGGGGTTGGGGTGGGAAAGCAGGCTGGAGCCACCTGGTCCCAGCAGATAGCACATACCCTGCAGCAGGCCCCAACATGAGGGGGGCCCTGCAGAAAGAAGAAGGGGAGCGAGAAGAGTTTCTTGAAAACAGATCATTTGTGTAGAGGACACAGGGAGCTTCAGGTCAGTGGTGTTGGAAATTGGAGGTCAGAGGAACTTCCTAATGCCCCAAGGACACAGGAGTCTTGGATACAACAAAGCCTGATGTTGTCCCATCTTCCTTGTGGTGACTATTCCTGAAAAGTCCAACGCGTGCCTCTGCTTGGGCCAGACACATACCAGGAACTAAACAGCACCCCCCCCATGTTGGACTCTGTCCCAGGCCAGCAGGTCCTTGTCATGGGAGGGCCTGAAGACCCATGGGCCATGGGAGGGCAGGGGGTCCTGATGAAGCCCTGTCACTGGGAGACTGGGGGCAAGGTGAGGTCTGTGCCAGGCGGCAGCACCCCCAGCCCCAGGGTTCTGCTGAGCACTGACGGTTCCAGCAGCTCAGGGGCTTCTGCGGCCGTGGGGCAGACCTGCTGCAGGAAAGGTCTGCCCAGCCGGCTCAGACACTGCCCTTCCACGCCACAGCCCCCTGGCCCCACGTGCATGCTGAGAAGCCAGGGAGAGCTGCCTGGAGAGTAAGATCATGTCAGATGGGTCATAGCCTACGGAGCCACCGGTGGGTGGCATGAGGGGTGGAGCCGGCTCCCTCCCAGCCTGGGGTGCAGTGCCTCGGGGAGCTTCCCTAGACTGTCACGTTTTACTTTGCTGTGCTCTGCCAAAAACTGCCGACTTTTGTATCCCTATAGGAGATTCTTTGTGTTGAGTTCTTGGGACTGTAAGTTCCGATTTAAGAATGTCCGTGAATGCCAGCCTGCCCCCTGGGTCCGCAGGAAGGGCGGGAGCGGGGCGGGGCGGGGCGGGGCGGGGGGACCACAGGGCGGGGCGGCAGCGCCCCCTGGTGCTGCGGGACGGGAATAGCCGAAATCTGGGTTTTATGTGGCTGGGAGACACCGAATCCCGGGAGCGCAGAGTCCCGCCTGGCCCTTCCAGCTCCCCTCCGCCTCTAGGGCAGGGTTGGGAAGACTGCAACGCTCATCTCCAGTTTCAATAGTCTTCACTTTAATTCAGGACGTTGCATTACGCCTATTCTCAAAGCAGAACAGAAATGGGTCCTCTCCGTGCTCTGCTTTTTATAAATTATAAAGCCTGAGGGATTCCAGTGAGACTGGCAAAGGGAAGGAGGTAGCAGCACTGTCCAAATAAACGTCAAGTGGCCCCACCTGGAGAGATGGGGCTGCCGTCATCTCAAACTTGTCCTTAGGCCCGAATGAGGCTGCTCTAGGGGGAAATGACCAGGGACTGAACACACTCAGGCCCCATTCCCTCCCTACCCCCCAATCTCCTACCATTTCCTGGAGGTAACACCCTCAACCTGCCCCCAATCCGCTGGTCAAATGCCAGTCGCATTCTCTTTCATCTCCCACCTAGCTGCTTGCATCTGATGTGCACCAACCCTTAATTGCCTCCTGTCTGACTGATTCATTATTCCTAACATCAGTGCACAGTGAGGTATTTCTTTCAGCATGTTGAACTATTGAAAGCTTTGCTTCCACTGATGTCTAAATGGTTTCCTCCTTTTGATATGTGTGTGGCTGATGGCATCTTCCTTTATGACTTTGGCTTCTAGAAAACTCAGGCAAATTTGAAATTTAATCAGTTAGGCAGCCTTAATAAGCCACATGTTTAAAAAATTGTTTTAATTGGGATATGATTCACATACCATCATAGTCACTCTTTTAACTTATACAATTCAGTGGGTTTTCATATATTCACAGAGTTGTGCAGCCATCAACTATGCCAATTCCAGAACAATTTCATCACCCCAGAAAGAAACCCTGTGACCCTTATAATTGGCCCCCATGCCCCTCTCCCCTCACCCCTGGCAATCACTAATCTACTTTCTGTCTCTAGGCTTTGCCTGTTCTTAACATTTCAAACAAATGGCACTTTGTGGTTGACTTCTTCACTTAGCATAATGTTTCCAAGGTTCATCCGTGTTATAGCATGAACCTGTATTTCATTCCTTTTTCTGGCTGAATAATATTCCATGTACGGATACACCACATTTTGTTCATCCATTCATCAGTCAGTGGACATCTCAGTTGTTTCCACTTTTTGGCTATTATGAATAATTCCACTACAAACATTCATGGACATGTCTTTGTGCGAACATGCTTTCAGTTCTCCTGGGTATATACCTAGGCGTGGAATTACTGGGACAAAGTCTAAACTTAACCTTTTGAGGAACTGACAGGCTGTTGTCCGAAGTGTCTAACTGCATATTTTTGTTCTTTTCTCCAAGGCATGCCTTTTTACTTTTCTTTATATTTCACTTAAAGATAATCGTTATTATATGTATTCACATTGTAAGCTGCCTCAAAATCAAGGGATGAGATGGGGGGCAGTGCAAATATGTAAACATGATGCTCAGATTTGCTGACTTGCCCTTGTTCGCCTTGCATGTGTGAGGGAAGGGCTGGGGAGAGGAAGAAAGGGGCAAGGACTCCCCTCCAGCCAGCTAAGGAGAAGTTCGTGGTCAGGCTGTGCAGAGGCACCGGTGCGGTTGTTTCTCGGAACATGGGTGGTGGGGGGCTGGGAGGACAGGTAACTTTGCTGGGTGTAATGCAGAGAAAGGAAAGAGTATTTTTGACTTTTGATTTGTGAAGGTTTGCAGGAGAGAGAGAGAGGAAGCCCTGGGCTGTGAATTCATAGGAATAGCAATGAATTTGAAGGGAATTCTGAGTACTTTCTGGGGAGCAAAGAAAGGTACTGCTGTCTTACCTCCGGACTGTTGGTCAAGGCACTTCCCTCTGTTGTTCCCCTGACATGGAGCACATTTCACCTGTTTGAACAGAGTAAAGGAATGAACTATAATTGCACACCCACCACTGCCAGTCCCTCTGCTGGGTAGTTTGCATGCATTATCTCTGTCTTCAGAATAATAACCCCATGTACTAGGACTCATTCTACCAGTGAAGGAATTGACTGAAAAGAGATGAAATATCATCTTAGAAGCAAATTAGCGTCGAAGAGCCCAGCCTCTCTCTGCACCCTGGTGGAGGTGCCTGCAGCCCAGGCGTCCTGGCTGCCACCCACCTCCTGGTGGCTGCTCCACAGTCTTGTTTCCTGAGCCCGCAGGGAGGAGCAGGACCAGCCTTCACGGGGGCCCCTGGGCTGCCCGCCCCTCAGGGAAGTGCTCCCGGCTGCCTGCCCGGGGTGGGGGGCGCTCCTCTGGGAGGGAGGGCCCAGACCCAGCTGGAGGGACAGGTAATGGGCAAACACTTCCTAGAGCCTCGTCCTGGCCAGGACATGCCCCTGGGCTTAGGTGTCAGAGTTTCCCTCCCAGGGTCACTCAGAGGTTCAACCGCACCAAGACCAAGTGGGCACTGCCCTAGGAGCACAGCTGAGGGGCTGGCAGAGACTGGGGCAGGGATCCCAGTGGGCACGCCAGGGGTAGGCATGTCATGGGTCTCTCTCAGCAGGAGGGGCTGGCAGCTGAGCGCCTGGGGGGCAGGTGGTGGCTATAGGCCAATAAAGATTTGCTTTGGGCTGCAGGAGCCAGGGCGCTTCTGGTGTTGCTCGGAGGGGGTTAATTGGCCTCCAGTTGGTCCGAAAACCAGACCAGAAGGGAAAGGGAGGTACGGCCTCACCCATCACCCACCTAGATCTCAGTGGAAGGACTGCGTTATGGGGCCAAGGCTTTGCCCCAGATGAGTTTTAGGTCAGGAGCCAATGTTGCCCACACCATTTATTGTATGAGTGATTTTAGGCAATTTACTCTGTCTCAGCTGATTATGTGTGAAATAGAAGTAATAACAGCTCTTTCATAATTGTTATGACGATTCAAAGAGATAACGTATGTAAACACTTGGCGGAGAACCTTGCTCAAAGTGCTCACACACACACACACACACACACAGAAAAGCTGTGAAGATGAAGGATGGATGATTCTCTAAAAATCAGAGAGCAGGAAATAGTATTAATAAGAAACTATTTAGGTTTGTGCCATAAGAGGGAACTGACCGTCCTGGGCTGCCGCCTGCACAGCTGCCGGCTGCGAAAACTTCCACGTGGTTGCTGCGGGCAGCGCCCGCTGGGAGCCCGGAGGCCGTGGATCGTCCACCGCGGGGCGGTCCTCGGGGTGCGGGCAGTGGTCACCCCGGCCCATGCGGGAAAAGCTGGCCTGCAGTCGCGGTGTCTGCCAGGCCCACCAGCGCTGCTGATCAGTTGACCCCCCCATGTGCTGGCCGGGTCCCCAATCCCCTGCTGAGCAGCCCCCCTGCGGAGCTGCTCCCTGCTGAGCACTCCCACATCCACTCGCTCTGGCCTGGAGGGGCGGGGCTGAGGGAGGAGGAGACTCCAGCGCCATCTCCTGGCAGGATGCGGTAAAGTGCGGATCGGCTGTACAAGAAAGGGAGGGGAGAGCTTGAGGGAGGAGGAGCCTCATGGTCTCCACCTGCTGGGGGGAAGGGGTAAGTGCAAGAAAACTAACTCCGCATCTGCCTAGGTATTTATTTTTATTTTTTATTTCATTTATTATTATTTTTTTCTTAATGTTCCTTTTTTATTTTCCCCTTTTAAAACACATTCTTTCTATACATTTTTATTAGTAATATAATTGTCCTTTTCATTCTTTTTATAAATATTTTATGTTTTTACTCATTTTCTATTTTTTATTTCACATATTTTTTATTATTCCATTTCATTTATTTTTATTATTACTATTGTTATTTCATTTATTTATCATTACTATTATTATTATTATTTTCTCTCCCTCTGGTAGGCACCAGCCTAACTTCACTCCCAGTATATCCTGGGGTGTCTCCTTTTGATTCTGGTGCCTACTATTGTTGAGGTGTGTTTTGTTGTGGTTCTTGTTTTTGTGTTTCATATTTTTATTGTATTATTATTTTAACTTATTATTATCTCTTTTTTCTTTTCTCATTCTTTTTTTTTTTTCACTTGTGTGCATAGGCTGGGAGTTGAGCCTGGGTCTCCTGTGTGGTGGGCAGCCATTCTGCCACTGGAGTACCCATGCACCCCAGCCTAGCTTCTAATAGACCCTTAAGTTAAAGTGCATCCCCTCCATGAGATCTGGACCTTGATTTGGCAGAGAATAACCGACAAAGTGCAAAAGGAAACACTCAGCAAAAAACTAAGTAAATACAAAGTTTTAGAAGAGTGAAGGAAACCAACTTGCATAATAACCGTATCAAGATAATCAAATGCCCTGAACGCAACAGAAAATCACAAAGCACACAAAGATCCAAGCAGAAATGGCCCAGCCAAATGACCAAATCAAAATTCCAGGGGGCGGGGTGGGCCATGGTGACTCAGCAAGCAGATTCCAGGTACCTGCCCATGCAAAAAAAAAAAAAAAAAAAAATTCCAGGGGGTACATTGAATATGCAACAACTACTCAAGGGTATTTATAAAGAATTAAAGGATATCAGGAAGATACTAGAAGAGCAAAAGAAGAATTTGAAAGGTTAAATAGAAAAAGGGCAGATTTCATAGAAATGAAAGATATTGTGATTAAATCACATCTCCAGGGAGATGCTCTGATTACAGTTTCAAACATACAGTATTGAATAGGGATTATTCTGCCTTTATGAAATGGGATTTAGATTAAAACATGGCTTTTCTAGGGGACATACATCCTTTCAAACCAGCACAATATACTAATCAGACTGTCGGGTGTTGAAGAGAAACAGAAAGTCCTGAAAACAGCGCAAGAAAAGCAGTGTACTACATACAAGGGAAAACACATAAGACTGACTTCAGACTACTCAACAGGCACCATGGAAACAAGAAGGCAGTGGTATAGTTTTAAGATCCTGAATGAGAAAGGCTTTCAACAAAGAATTCTTTATCCAGCCAACTTATCCTTCAAAACTGAGGGAGAGGTTAAAATCCTCAAAGATAAGGAAAGATTGAGAGAATTAGTCAACAAAAGACCAGCCCTACAAGAAATACTAAAGGGAGCCTGTCAGCTGATAAAAAAAGACAGGAGAGGGAGGTCTGGAGGAGGGCACAGAATTGAAGAATATGATTAAAGGTAATTTAAAGGAAAAGAGAGAGAGAGAAGGAAAATAATATACAGATCTGACAAATAAAAACTAAAGAACAAGATGGTAGAATCAAGAACTGCTTTTACAGTAATTACTTTGAATGTTAATGAACTAAACTCACAAATTAAAAGATACATATTGACAGAATGGATCAAAAACATAAACCATCTACATGCTCTTTGCAAGAGACACATCTTAGACTCTTAGATTGAAAGTGAAAGGATGGAAAAAGATCTTCTATGCAAGCTGTAACCAAAAGAAAGCAGGAGTAGCTATACTAATATCAGACAAAATGAACTTTAAGTGTCAAGATGTCATGAGAGACAAAGAAAAACACTACATATTTATAAGAGGGACAATTCACCAGGAAGAAATAGCAATCATAAATGTGTATGCTCCCAATCAAGGAGCTCCAAAGTACATGAGGCACATATTGGAAAAACTGAAGGGAGCTACAGACATATCAACAGTAATAATGGGAGACTTCAATGCACCACTCTCTGCTATAGATAGAACAATCAGAGGATCAACAAGGAAATAGAGAATCTAAACAATAAGATAAATGAATTAGATCTAATAGAAATATATAGATCATTATATCCCCAAAGCACCAGGGTACACATTCTTCTCTAGTGCATATGGAATGTTCTGCAGGGTAGATCATATACTGGAACATAAACTGAGTCTCTATAAATTTAATAAGATTGAAATTATCCAAAGCACTTTCTCAAATCACAATGGAATAAAATTATAAATTAATCACCAAAGAACCAGAGCTTTCACAAATATATGGAGATTAAACAACACACTCTTAAATAATCAGTGGGTCAAGGAAGAAGTTGCTAGAGAAATTGGTAAATATCTGGAGATGAATGATAATGAGAATACAACATATCAAAACTTATGGGATGCAGCAAAGGCAGTGCTGAGAGGGAAATTTGTTACCCTAAATGCTTATATTAAAAAACAAGAATGAACAAAGTTTGAGGATTTAACTACCCACCTGGAGAATTTAGAGAAAGAACAGCAAACTAACCTCAAAGCAAATAAAAGAAGAGAAATAATAAAGCCTAAGACAGAAATAAACAAACTGGAGAACAATAAACAATAGGATCAACAAAACTAAAAGTTGGTTCTTTGAGAAAATTTATGGTGCCCTAGCGAGGCTAAGAAAGAAGAAAAGAGAGAGGACACAAATAAAATCAGAAATGAGAGTGGGTGTGTTACCACAGATCATGAAGAAATTTTAAAAATCATAAGAGGATATTATGAACAACTATATGCCAACAAAACAGATAACTTAGATGAAATGCACATATTCCTAGAAACACACAAATTACCTATACTGACTCGAGAAGAAATAGAAGATCTCAACAAACCAATTACAAGTAAAGAGTTCCAATCAGTCATCAAAATCTTCCCACACAAAAAAAGCCCAGGACCTGATGGCTTCACAGGAGAATTTTATCAAACATTTCAAAAAAGAACTAATGCCAACCCTGTTCAAACTCTTCCAAAAAAAATTGAAGAAAAAGAAACTCAACCTAAGTCATTTTGTGAAGTTAATATCACTCTAATACCAAAATCAAATAAAGACGATACAAGAAGAGAAAACTACAGACCAATCTCCTTAATGAACATACATGCAAAAATTCTTAACAAAAATACCAGCAAATCATATACAATGCCACATTAAAGGAATTACACATCATGGTCAAGTGGGATTCATACCAGGAATGCAAGGGTGGCTCAACATAAGAAGATTGATCAACATAATATAGCACTTTAACAAATCAAAAGGGAAAAATCACATGGTCATATCAATTGATGCTGAAAAAGCATTCGACAAAATCCAGTATCTTTTCCTGATAAAAACACTTCAAAACAACCAAAGCAATAGGCTGAGCCCCCAATCTTGGGGTTTGTTCATATGAAACTTAACCCTGCAAAGGATAGGCTAAGCCTACTTAAAATTAGGCCTAAGAGTCACCCCCAAGAGAACCTCTTTTGTTGGTCAGATGTGGTCTCTCTCTCTCTCTCTCAGCCAACACAGTAAGCAAATTCACTGCCCTCCCCCTCTCTACGTGAGTCCCAGGGGTGTGGACCTTCCTGGCAATGTGGGGACAGAAATCCTAGAATGAACTGGGATTCAGCACCATGGGATTGAGAAAACCTTCTCAACTGAAAGGGGGAAGAGAGAAATGAGACAAAATAAAATGTCAATGGCTGAGAGATTCCAAACAGAGTGCAGAGGTTATCCGGGAGGTTATTCTTACGCATTAAATAGATATCACCTTTTTAGTTAAGGTGTAACAGAGAGGCTGGAGGGAATTGCCTGAAAATGTGGAGCTGTGTTCTAGTAGCCATGTTTCTTAAAGATGATTGCATAATGATATAACTTTCGCAATGTGACTGTGTGATTCTGAAAATCTTGTGTCTGATGCTTCTTTTATCTACCTTATGGACAGATGAGTAAAACATATGGATTAAAAGTAAATAAATAATAGGGGGAACAAATGTTAAAATAAATTTAGTAGATTGAAACGCTAGTGATCAATGAAAGGGAGGGGTAAGGGGTATGGTATGTGTGAATTTTTTTCTGTTTTCTTTCTATTTCCTTTTCTGAATTGATGCAAATGTTCTAAGAAATGATCATGATGATGAATATACAACTATGATGAAAAAAGAATATTTATATTATATGTTGATTGGTTTTAGTAATAAAATATTTTAAAAACACTTCAAAAGGTAGGCATTGTTTTACTACGATTTGGAAAACATTTGCTTTCAATTTTGCATTTTGGTCAGAAATTTGATGTTCATATTCTCCTGTTATACACCTCCAAGAAGTTATCTGAAAATCTTGCTTAATTCTGAGCCCAAAATTTCACTTGCCTTATTTAAAACAAATCAGTGAAGTTTGCTTGAAATTTTTATATGACTTTATTGATCTCTAGTAGCCTTTGGTCTATCGTATACAGACTCATTTCATGATTTCATGTGCATACATTCTGAAAAGGAATTAAAGTAAAATTGTCTGCTGAACGCTTATTAGTGTATCTGTTTATATTCTTTCAGAGAATTTTTATTACTTCATGCTAATAGTGTGTACTTGATATATTTTACTATAGTGAAAAAAAAGTCATCTTCTGATTTTGAGCTGCGTAAAGTACCTGCTCATTTTTTCATTCTAGATTGCTACCTTGGAAAATAAAGATATCAAATAATGTGTAAGAAACAACGTTTGTGAATTTAATATTTTTTTGTAATTCTAAACATCAAATAGTGCTATATTATTATATTAAATTAAAAATAAAAATCTAAGTATTTACCAAAAAATGTTGGACATTGAAGGAAACTCTCTCAATATCACAAAGGGCATATATGAAAAACCAATAGCCACCATTTATATATATATATATATATATATTTTTAATATGGGCAGGCACCGGGAATCGAACCCGGGTCCTCTGGCATGGCAGGCAAGCATTCTTGCCTGCTGAGCCACCGTGGCCTGCCCCACCATTAATATTTAATGGTGAGAGATTGATAGCATTCCCCTTGGATCAGGGAGCGATAAGGATGCCCATTGTCATCACTATCATTCAACATTGTATTAGAAGTACTAGCTGGAGCAATTAGACAGGAGAAAGAAATACAAAGGCATCCAAATAGGAAGGGACGAAATTAAACTTTCATTATTTGCAGATGACATGATCCTACACTTAGAAAACCCTGAGAAATCTCCAGCAAAACCACTTGAGCTAATAAACAAAATTCAGCAAAGTGGCAGGATACAAGATTAATGTACAAAAATCAATAATGTTTCTATACAACAAGCAATGACCTATCTGAGCTGACAACTAAGGACAAAATTCCATTCAGCATGGTGACCAGAAGAATCAGGTATCTACAAATAAGCCTTACCAGGGCTATCAAAGACTTATACACAGAAAATTACAAAAAATTGCTAAAAGAAATTTTTTAATGATCTAAATAGATGGAAAGACAAATACATGCTCATGGATAGGAAGGTCGAATATTGTCAAGATGTCAATTCTACCCAAACTGATCTACAGATTCAATGTAATACCAATAAAAATCCCAACAACCTATTTTGAAGACTTGGAAAAACTATATAAACTATCAAATTTATACGGAAGGGAAAGAGACCTCGAATAGCTAAAAATATTCTAAAAAAGAAGAGCAAACTGGGTGGTCTATCACTTCCTGACTTTAATGCTTTCTATAAAGCCACAATGGTCAAAATGGCATGGTACTGGCACAGATAGAAGGACTGCACAGTGGAATAGAATCAAGAGTGCAGAGATTGACCACCAAATTTATGGGCATTTGATCTTCGATAAGGCCACCAAATCCACTGAATTGGGACAGAATAGTCTTTTCAATAAATGGGCACGGGAGTACTGGATTTCAATAGCCAAAGGAATGAAAGGGGACCTGACCTCTACCTTACATCCTATACAAAAATTAATTCAAAATGGATCAAAGACCTAAATGTAAGAGCAGTTACCATAAAACTTCTTGAAACAAATGTAGGGAAATATCTTCAGGATCTTGTAATAGGAGGTAGCTTCTTAAACTTTAAACCTAAAGCACAAGCTGCGAAAGAAAAAATGGACAAATGGGACTTTAGGATCAAGAGCTTCTGTGCCTCAAATGTCTTAGTTAAAAGGTGAAGAGGCAGCCAACTCAATGGGAGAAAATATTTGAAACCATGTATCAGATAAAGGCTTGATATCCTGTGTATATAAAGAAATTATACAGCCCACCCACAAAAGAACAAGCAACCCAATTATAAAATGGGCAGAGGAAATGAATAGGCACTTTTCTGAAGAGCAAAAACAGATGCCTAAAAAACACAGAAAGAGCTGCTCATCTTCATTAGCTATAAGGGAAATGCAAATTAAGACAACAATGAGATGTCACCTCACACCTATAAGAATGGCTGCTGTTAAACAAACAGGAAACTATAATGTTGGAAAGGATGCAGAGAAATTGGAACACTTATTCACTGTTGGTGGGAATGTAAAATGGTTCAACCACTGTGGAAATCAGTTTGGCAATCCCTCAGAAAACTAAATATTGAGTTGCCCTATGATTTGGCAATACCAATACTCGGTATATATCTAGAAGAGTTGAGGGTAGTGATGCGAACAGACATTTACACACCGATGTTCATGGTGGTACTATTCACCTTGCCAAGAGATGGAAACAATCCAGCTGCCCATCAACAGACAAGTGGATAAACAAAATATGGTATATATGTACGATGGAATATTATCCAGCATTTAGACAAAATGATATCCTGAAACATATGACAACGTGGATGAACCTTGAGGACATAATGCTGAGTGAAATAAGTCAGACACAAAAGGACAGATACTGTATGATTCCGTTATTATGACTCTGATAAAGCCGCCAGTGTTTTGGAGCAGCTAGAAGGAAAAATCTGGGAGGAGGGCATGGTGGCCCATAACAAACTCTGGGAACTATTCTGTAGCTGCTTGTTGGGGTGTGCTTGGGAAATTGTTGCTTTTTTTCTTTGTATATATGTGTTATATTTTACAACAAAAAAAAGTTTTTTAAAAAAACTATAGGCAGTTATAGTAATATTAGATAAAATGAATTCCTGAAATAAAAAATTTGAAATTATTTAGTAACATAGTTCACTACCGTAGCAAAATTGATATTTGTAATAACTTTTTACTTGACATTTTGAGAACACAGTTTTGATAGTTAATCAAAAGGTATTTAAGATACTATTTAACCTTTAGAATTCAAGTAATTGGTATCTGTATTTACTGATTTTTTCCTACCTTCTTTTAATTTTAAATTGCCTTATGAAATGTATTGTACAAACAGGCTTTATGATGATTACTTAGATTTTTTTTTAATATGCCTATGGTTAAGCTAACTAAGATATCCATTTTAGGTGGTTAAGATTCCATATGTTAATTGTAAAAATATTTGTATCTTCATATTTTCCTGAAATTAGGAAAATATTTAGTAACATAGGTCATTGCTATAGTAATGCAGATATTTGTAAGAACTTTTTACTCAATATTTTGAGAACATTCAGTTTTGAGAGCTGATCAAATGGTATCTAAGTTAGTGTTTAATACTTAGAATTTAAGAATTTTGCTATCTGAATTTGCAGATTTTTTTTCCTTGTTGCCTTAATTTTAAATTGGTTTATGAAACTTACTGTGCAAACACAGGCTTTGCAATGATTACATGGATACGGTATTTAAATATGCCTATGGTTAAGCTAACTGGAATATCCATTTTTGATGGTTCTGAGTATAGTTTGTTTTCTTAAATAAAAAAAAAAGAGGGAACCCTAAGAAAACGCCCTCAGCTGTGATGATTAGACAAAGCAGGGCGGGATAGGAGCAGGTGGGAAGTGGGCGTGGGAAACCAGCTGAAGTCCTGATTTCCGTGCTTCTGAGGAATTCATCTCCGAGCCCATGCCCTGTGTCCAAGGCACTGGCATGCTCAGAGCATATTAACAAGATGAAGAAACGCTTTCATGAAAGCCAAGCTGGAACACCTCTGAATGACCTGCTTTGCATTTTCTGGGCGACTGTTGCCCTGTAGGGGTGGGCGGACCCCACCCAGAAGGCAGAACTTGGCTGGTGGCCAGATCTCCGCCCCGGGGGCCGAGGGTGCGCTATGGAGCCGCCTTGAGCACTGTGACAAGGGAAGGAGCTTGGTTTGGCGCTCCCACCCCCCACCTCAAGCCAAGAGCTCCACAGGGGCGACAGTGACCCTGGAGCCAGCGGGGTCTGACAGCGGCCTTCAAGCCCTTTCCCAAGGCAGGGCCCGGCCGGCCGCGAGGAGCTGCCATTCTGGGGAAGCTCCGGGAAGGCCGGGGCGGTGGCAGCCCCAGGGCTGCGGCCCGGCGGGCAGGGGCAGCGGGGACAGCACCTTCTTGTCTTTTTCTGCACCGAGTGGACTGTGTCTTCCTCGGGGCTGATCTGTGGGAGCCCTGGGTGCTGGGGAGCTGCTCTGTGCACCTCCAGAGCCCGCTGGGCCCTGTGTATCGTTTCTCAGGGATCAGGGTGGCTAAGGGCGTCTTAACCCTATCTCAGAAACCAGGAACCCTCACAGTTGCGGGCCTATGTATTGTGGGAGAGGCTAAGGTCCCGCGACCCCAGCCCCGAGGGCAGCCCCGACTCCCCCGCAGCACCCTCTGCTCCCCAGACTCCGGCTGTCCTGGAGAAGGTGGCGTTCCAGGAAGGGATTGCTTCCTTTGGGCTGGGCATATTTCTATGACACGGAATGGCCTTTGCAAAGTAAGCTTATAGCTTCCTCCAAAACCCCACGACGATTCTTCCTTCTAGAAGACGGTAAGCCTTGGATCCCGTCCCCCTTTCCTCCACCCTGCCCACCCCGCCCGGGGCCACGAGGCAGAAGGCTCTTCCTCTTCCCAGGCGCCTATAGTTGGCACTCCAATTGCCAGCTGGTGGGGAAGGAGCGCGCGGGAGGGTGAGTTCAAACGCTAACGTGGCTCCTCCCTTGTTTTGAACAGGAACAGAGATCCTTGGCAAGTCGGTCCGTATCATCTTCTCCACGCTGGGCGTGTGCACGTTTTTTGCCCTCGGCTACATGCTGCTGCCGCTGTTCGCTTACTTCCTCCGGGAGTGGCGGGCGCTGCTGCTGGCGCTGTCGGCGCCGGGCCTGCTGTGCGCACCCCTGTGGTGGTGAGTGCGAATCCTGCGCCCCCGCGCCCTTGCATCCTCTCCGCCAGAGGTCGCTGGGCCTGGGGCCGCCTGCGGGTGGGCCTGGGCGCGCTGGGGTTGTTGCTCCGCTGTCCTGCAACGCGCTGTGCAATCCCTTCCTACACTCTCCCCCACTCTGTTTCTGTGGGTGGCTTTTGTGGTGGTTGATTGTGAAAAGGTTGTGGTTGGCTTTTGCTCTTTTTTTTTCAATCTAACCCCTGCTGTTCTGACACTTTTCTCTCTCTAAAAATCTGTTTCTCCTTCTGGGTTGGAATGCCACTTCCTCATGCCTCCCTGTCCCTCCCGTAGTGATTAGCATCTAAGGTGGGCCTGCTTACCTGCTTTGTCTTGAGAGATTGAAATAATTTTGTTTAATGAGTTTTTAGAGAAATTTTCTCTTCTCTCCCCCCACCAAGCCCCCAATTCAATTCTGACACATCAGTTATGGAAATAACAAAAAAGTGTGAAGCTGCTGGGCCAATCTTTTCCAATATGATCTCGGGTGAGGGCACACATCAAGGACAAGAAGGATGGAATAAGGTCCTGGCCAAACCTCCTTGTTGGGATTTCCCATTTCTTTGGTTTTTCATATTTAAGCAAGAGGAAAGGAGATTTCTTCCATCAACACGTGCTGGTTTTCTGTGTGGATTTTGTTTTTTGGCTTTTTGGTTTTTTTTTTTAATTTTACTTGGTTTCATTATGTCAAAGTCAAATCTTCCAGTAGATTTGAAACCTGACTTGACTGAACTGCTTGATCTCTTCCTGCTTACGTATGGTAAAAGTTTCTTTGGTCATTTTTTGAAACTCACAGTTTAGACTAGACCCTGTGGTTGCCCCGTTCCTTGGGCACACCCTGCCTAGGCGTGCCTGATGCAGTTGCCTGCTGCATCCATTATCCTGCTACGGCTGTCAGGCAGCCAGAGAACCGACAGGTGGCCCATCTCAGTCGTGTCTGACCAGATGGCACAGGTTGGACCGCTCCAAGCTGGTGTCTTTTTTTTTTTTTCAATCTACCTTATTTATTTTACCCCCTCCCCCATATTATTTATTTATTTTTTATCCTTTCCCCCCCTCTTCTGTCCATACTCTGAATAAAAAGAAGCATTAGGAACAAGTTTTTTTTTTAATTTAACTTTTTTTATTGTATAGTATAACATATATACAAAGCAAAGAACTAAAAAAGCAATAGTTTTCAAAGCAATCTTCAAAAAGTAGTTACAGGACAAATCCCAGAGTTTGTCACGGGCTACCATACGATCCTCTCATATTTTTTCTTTTAGTTGTTCCAGAATATAGGAGGCTAGAGGGCTTAAATAATTTTTTTTTAATCACAATTGACTTTTTTCCTTCTTTTTTTGTGAAAAATAACATATATACAAAAAAGCTATAAGTTTCAAAGCATAGTACCACACTTGGTTGTAGAACATATTTCAGAGTTTGACATGGGTTACAATTTCACAATTTTAGGTTTCTACTTCTAGCTGCTCTAAAATACTAGAGACTAAAAGAGATATCAATTTAATGATTCAGCATTCATATTTATTTGTTAAATTCTATCTTCTCTGTATAACTCCACCATCACCTTTGATCTTTCCATCCATCTCTTTAGGGGTGTTTTGGCTATGGCAATTCTAAATTTTTGATATTGGAAGGGTCCGTCACTAATATGGGGTAGGGAGATAGAACTAGCTCATGCTCTGGAGAGGCTGGGCTAGGTTTCAGGATTTCTCTGAAACAGAGACCCATCTGGAGGTTGTAGGTTTCTGGAAAGTTACTCTAGTGCCTGGAACCTTTGTGGAATCTTATATGTTGCCCTAGGTGTTCTTTAGGATTGGCTGGAGTGGTCCTGGCTGGGGGTTGGCAGGTTATGATAGGTAGCAAGGTCTACGTGAAGCTTCTGTAAGAGCAACCCCCAGAGTAGCCTCTTGATTCTTTTTGAACTCTCTCTGCCACTGATACTCTATTAAGTACACTTGTTTTCCCCTTTTGGCCAGGATGGACTGTTGATCCCACAGTGCCAGGTCTAGATTCATCCCTGGGAGTCCTCTCCCATGTCGCCAGGGAGACTTTCACCCCTGGATGTCATGTCCCACGTAGGGAGGAGGGCAATGATTTCACTTGCAGAGTTGGGCTTAGAGAGACTGAGGCCACATCTGAGCAATGACAGAGGTCCTCCAGAAGTAACGCTTAGGCATGCCTACAGGTAGTGTAAGCTTCTCCGCTAATAAGCTCCACAAGAGTAAGCCTCGTGATCAAGGGCATGGCCTATTGATTTGATTGTCCCTAAAGTTTGACACAGTATCAGGGGATTCCCTGATGTTAAGGTTTAATAATTCCATATTCTTTCTCGCCTCCCTCAGGGGACTTTGCCAATCCTTTTTGATTATCTGCTTAATATACTCTAGGATGAGAAACAAGGTTTTTACAATCACATTATAAGAGCTATATAGTTATACAATCATCTTCAAGAATCAAGGCTAGTGGAGCATAGTTCAACAGTTTCAGGTATTTCCTCCAGCCACTCCAATATACCACAAACGAAAAAGAGATATCCATATAATGCATAAGAATAACCTCCAGAATAACCTCCAGGATAACCTCTCAACTCTGTTTGAAATCTCTCAGCCACTGAGACTTTATTTTGTCTCATTTCTCTCTTTCCCCTTTGGTCAAGAAGACTTTCTCAATCCCGTGATGCCAGGTCCCAGCATCCCTGGGAGTCCTGTCCTGCGTAGGGGGGAGGGCAGTGAGTTTACCTGCTGAGTTGGTTTAGAGAGAGAGGCCACATCTGAGCAACAAAAGAGGTTCTCTGGGGGTGACACTTAGGCATACTCATAAGTAGGCTTAGCTTCTCCTTTGCAGGAATAAGTTTCATAGGGGCAAGCCCCAGATTGGGGGCTCCCAAGCTGCTGTCTTTTCACGACCTCTGAGACTGCTCTGGTTCACTGGTGTGAGTCCTGGCATGGAGTGTGCATTGGGGTGGGAAGAGCATATTTTTCTTACTTCCCAAGAATGTGAATGTTAGTGTGTTAAAGATTAGATGTTATTCTGATTGGGCAGTTTCCTCTGGAACCCAGTCTGCAAAGCTTTTGGTGAATATATGCGAGAGGCCGTTATCCACAGAGCCCTGCCTCCAGGGAAGGCTCTCTGGGTTTATAAGAGCAGAGCAGGGGCTGGAATGAGAATCACCATCATTATCACACCCTTGGGCTCTCTCTCCACCACCCTCCTGCTGATTGAATTTATTGGAAAAGATGCTGGTGACACAAGATGAAATTACTTTGTTATTTTCTGCCTTCAGGTGAATGATTTAATCATCTCTATTCCCTGGCTCTTGCCCTCTAGCCATCAATTTGGTCTAAGAGACCAGTTCTTTTAAAATGTGTTATAATGAACCTTATTACTGCAGATTCTAGCATATAAATCATCTCAAGAAAGAGGCTGGCAGGGAGGAGAGGACAAAAATCGAAGGGCCCTGATTGACCATAAAGAGATGGGTAGGAATTTTAATTATAGGGCTTGGATCATTGCCAAAGGACCAAATATCAGAGTAAGGACCACATCTGAGAGCTCCCTGAATTTCCAGCTAGGAAGGCCAATGACAGGAGCTGCCGCCTGGCACTTGCCCTAGGGAGGCTCTTCTCTTCCTCCGGGCTGGCCCTGGAGAGCTCTGCAGCAGGGGGCGGCCCCGAGCCAGAGGGCTTGGCCTGAAGTTCAACAAAACAAGTATTGTTTTCTTCTAAAACAAAATAGCTTTCTTCCAAAACCTGTGGTCCTTGAGGGTGGGACTTCCTGAGGCCTGTTCCCCAGGAAGTAGAGGGTGGGGGGGTGGGGGTGCTGGGATGATGTGGGGAAGGTTTGGAGCTGCTGCCCTCTCTGCTGCCTGCTCCATGTGGGGTGTGGACCCTTCTGCAGCCCCCCAGCCCCCCACCCCACCCCTGTTTAATTTGAGTCAGCTCCGCGGAGAGGCTGTAGTGTATGACCTCACCCAGCACTCCACTGGCTTTTGAAATGATCAGCTACGCTTGCGACTTTGTGCACCTAAAACAAAAAAATCATGGCAGTTCCAAAGTAGAGATCCTAGCAGCCTGAGGACAGTGGGCGAGAGATGGGAGGGGACCCTACGGAGGGCTGCCGCAGGTGCTTTGGGATTTTTTTGTGCCAAGTTCTCTGTGAAAGCCTCAGCACTAGGTGACCGCACGTGTGCATGGAGTAGGTGTGTGCTGGGGCCGGGGGTGGAGGCCGCAGATGCAGCAGGGGGAGAGCTGGGCACTTTCTAGCTCTTCCATTAGGTATCTGAGGTCAACAACGGGCAGTAGGGCAGGCCACAGTGGCTCAGCAGGCAAGAATGCTCGCCTGCCATGCCAGAGGACCCGGGTTCGATTCCCGGTGCCTGCCCATGAATATAAAAAATTTAAAAAAAATTAAAAAATAAAAAAAACAAAAACGACAGGCAGTAGAGTCTGTAGAAAGAAAGGATGGAAGCAGAAATGTCCATGAAGTACACAGTGGCTGCGTGGGAAGACCTTGAATTATACAGTCGGTAGCCACTAGGCACATGCAACTATTTAAATCTAAATAAATTAAAATGTCATTTCCTTGGACACATCAGTCACACTTCAAGTGTTCTACAGACACATGCTGTCAGTGGCTGCTGCACTGGAAGGCACAGAAAGTTCAATGAGATGGCACGGCTCTAGTTACGGAAGGCCAGTGATTTAACATTATCAGAATTCCTCCAAGGACCAATTAAGAGCATATTCCAAACAAATGCAAACTAGGGTTCATTGTTCAAGCCGTGCACTGGTAGGCTGGGGAGGCGAGTTGGGGTCCAGCCATTTCATCCACTCTGCTTTGCTCTGAGCTAATTCCTGAGGAGGCTTTGGGGCTGTGAGGTGGGGAGGGGGGGAGCTGTTCATGTGGGAGGCCCGTATGTCACATGTGGTTTATTTTCCGTAATAACTCAGTACTGAAATATAGATAAGGGAAGTAATAGCTGGCAGAAGAATTGCCACCAGGTTCTGAGTAATAAAAATTAGGAAAGAATAGAAGTCATATATTTCCAACTGTGCTTGAGCGTGTTATAAATGTGGATTAGTTGTTTAAGTTTCTGGACATTGCAAAACAATATCAAGCAAAACATTGGCTTGCCTCTCCTAGTGACCAGGAGCCTGTGAAGCCCCTAGGAGAGCGCCAGTGCCTCAGCTTCTCTGGCTGCAGGCACAGCTTGGGGAGCACAAAGGGCCTTCCGGTCCTTGGCCCCATAAACTTGCAGATGTCAGCTGCTGGGGCTGGAATGTCAGCAGCTGACTTCTCTTGGGGGAGGGGGGTGGCTGGCTGTCTTGTGGGCAGCATACATGAGCCACACGGGCGGCCTCCTCCAGCTGCTCAGCCGAAACCTTTCCACAATTAGCGTTGCCCCTCCCTGGCCTTGTCCCAGCCTCGAGTACAGCTGATGACCCTTTGGTTGCTATTAAGCTGAAGTTTGGAACTCGAAGATGCATTTATTAATTCCTGTAAATAACAGAAAATGAATGAGGACTCCCCCCAATCATCTTTAAAAAGAAAAACTGGAATTTTACAAAATTAAAATTATTTGGGAGAAAACTTAACAGTTAATAGTATCAATAGTATCTGCTATTTTGAAAATTTATAATCGATTAATAATGAATTCTAGGTTTATTCCTGAATCTCCCCGGTGGCTGATATCCCAGAGAAGATTTAGAGAAGCTGAAGAGATCATCCAGAAAGCTGCAAAAATGAATCACATAGCTGCCCCAGCAGTGATATTTGATCCTGTGGAGGTAAGCATTTGCAGATGTTTCCTCTTGAGAGCAGCTATGCCTTCTTGATTTTCTGGAATTTAACTTAATTCAATATTTGAGTGCCCAGTATGTACCAGGCCCTGTACTATGCCTTAGGGACACAAGGATGATTCAGTTCTGAAATAAAACCCACCTTAAAGGGCCGTGTACGAATTAAGTGTAATAATATATGTAAACCACTTAGCATATAGCAAGTGTTCGTTAAATGTGGGTTACCTCAAATTTTTTAAAAATTTATTTATTAATTAAAAAAAATTTAACAGATGAACTAAAACATCAACATATATAATCAGTAATTCACAATATCATCACTTAGTTGCATGTTCATCATTCTTAGAACATTTGCATCAATTCAGAAAAAGAAATAAAAAGACAACAGAAAAAGAAATAAAACGAAAACAGAAAAAAAAAGATTATACATACCATACCCCTTACCCCTCTCTTTCATTAGCATTTCATACTAAATTTATTTTAACATTTGTTCCCCCTGTTATTTGTTTTTATT
>PVIY010040395.1:0-22407 GCA_004026745.1 Myrmecophaga tridactyla
AAAAAAAAAGAACTGGAAACAACCCAAACACTCACCAACAGGTGAATGGATAAATAAAATGTAATCCAGCAATACAACAGAATATTATACAGCAATAAGCGGACTATTCAAGTACGTAACATGAGAGTCTCAAATAATTATGCTGCCTGAAGAGATCAGAGTCAATGCCTTATGAGTTCAGTTGCATAAAATTCCAGAAAGGCAAACTAGTCTGTAACAGCTCAACAAAGATTTCACAGGGATGAGGGGTGGGGAAAGCAGGGATAGGAGGGTTATAAAGAGACATGAGATAAACTTATGGCATATCAGCAACGCCACCCTGAGCAAAAGGGGAAAACAAATAATGTCAGTGGCTGAGAAAGTTCAAATAGAGTTGAGAGGCTACTCTGGAGGTCGTTCTTATGCAAGCTTCAGTTAGAGACATTGCTACCAATCAGAAATTGCCAAACTCCAACCAAAACCATTCCCAGCCAATCCTAAAGAACACCTAGGGCAATATATGAAATCCTATAAAGGGTCCATGCTCTAGGGTAACTTTCCAAAAACCTACAACCTCCAGATGGGGCCCTGGACCATGTAAGTTCTGAAACCTAGAAGGGCCAACCTCTTCAGAACATCAATTAGTTCCATCCCCCTACCCTTTATTATTGACAGCCCCTTCCAACATGAGAAAGTTAGAAAGGGCATAGCTCAAATACCCCTAAAGAGTGGGAGAAAGATCAAAGGTGATGGTGGAGTTATACAGGGAAGGTAGGGTTTAATAAATGAGTATAACTGCTGAATTACTATATTGATATTTATTTAGTCACCAGTATCTTACAGTAGCTAGAAGTAAAACCTAAAATTGTGGAATTGTAACCCATACCAAACTCTGAAATCTGTTCTACAACGAATCGTTGTGGTGTACTTTGAAATGTTTTGCTTTTTTGTATATATGTTATTTTACACAAAAAAGAAAAAAAAAGCCAATTGTGATTAAAAAAATTTCCTTCTAGCCTCCAATGTTCTTGAGCAGCTAAAAGGAAAGATCTGAGATGATGGAATGGTAGCCCACGACAAACTCTGGGATCTGTCCTGTAACCACTTGTTGAAGAGTGCTCTTAAAATGTATTGCTTCTATAAGTAGGTTGCATTGTATGATGTGTGAATAAAACTGTTTAAAAATGAAAAAAATTGTTTTCTTTCTTTGTTTTGTATATATGTAATGCTATACAATAAAAAAAGCTTAAAAAACAACAAACTTATGGAAAGCAGCAAAGGTGTTGCTGAGAGTGAAATTTATTGCCCTAAATGCCTATATTAAAAAAGAAGAGCAGGTGGTGCAATAGTGGCTCAGTGGCAGAATTCTTGCCTGCCATGCAGGAAACTCGGGTTTGATTTCCGGAGCCTGCCTGTGCCAAAAAAATAAAAGAGAAGAAGAGCAAAAATCAAGGAATTAACTGTCCACCCAGAAGAACTAGAGAAAGAACAAACCAAAACAAACAAAAGGAAAGAAATAATGAAGATGAAAGCAGAAATAAATGAAATAGAGAATATGAGAACAACGGAAAAAAATGAACAAAACCAGAAGTTGGTTCTTTAAGAAAACCAATAAAATCGATGGACCCTTGGCTAGGCTGATAGGGAAAAAAAAAAGAGAGAAGATGCAAATAAATAAAATCAGAAATGGAAGAGGGGACATAACCACTGACCTGGCATAAATAAAGGAAGAAATGTGAGGATACTATGAGCAACTCTACGCTAATAAACTAGACAATGCAGATGAAATGGACAACTTCCTGGAAAAGCTTGAACAACAAAAATTGACTCAAGAAGAAATACAGCACCTCAACAAACCAATCATAAGTAAAGAGACTCAATCAGTCATTGAGAAGCTCCCCCCACAAAAAGTTCAGGACCAGATGGTTTCACATGCAGATTCTACCAACCATTCAAGAAAGAATTAGTATCAAATCTTGGACAAACTTCAAAAAAACTGAAGAGGAGGGAAAGCTACTTAACTTATTCTACAAAGCCAACATCACCCTAATACCAAAGTCAGACAAAGATACTACAAGAAAAGAAAATGACAGACCAATCTCTTTAATGAATATAGATGAAAAATCCTCGACACGATACTGGCAAATCAAACCCAGCAACACCACATTAAAAGAATTATACAGCATGATAAAGTGGGATTTACTGCAGGTATGCAAAGCTCGTTCAACACAAGAAAGTTAATTAAGGTAATACACAATATCAAAAAGTCAAAGTGGAAAAACCACATGATCATCTTAACTGATACAGAACAGACACCTGACAAAATTCAATATCCTTTTTCTTCATGAAAACACTTCAAAGGATAGGAACAGAAGGGAATGTCCTCAACATGATAAAGGGAATATATGAAAAACCACATCTAATATCTTACTCAATGAGGAAAGACTGAAAATTTTCCCTCTAAGATCAGGAACAAGACAAGGATGCCAACGGTCACCATTATTATGCAACATTGTGCTGGAAGTTTTAGCCAGAGCAATCAGAGAAGAAAAAGAAATAAAAGGCATCCAAACTGGAAAAGGAAGAAGTAAAACTCGCACTGCTCACAGGTAATATGATACTGTATGCCAAAAATCCTGCAAAATCTACAGCAAAGTTACTAGAGCTAATAAATGTACACAGCAAAGTGGCAAGGTAAAAGATTAACACCTGCAAATCAGTCGTACTTCTATAGTACTTCTATAACTACTAATAAACAACTGAGGAGGAAATCAAGAAAAAAAATCCCATTTACAATAGCAATCAAAAGATTAAAATATTTAGGAATAAATTTACCTAAAGACACAAAATATCTATACACAGAAAACTATAAGAAACTACTAGAAGAAATCACAGAAGAACTAAATAAATGGAAGGCCATGGGCTGGAAGACTAAATTGAGTTATTCTATCCAAATGGGTTTATAGATACAATCCCAACAACTTACTTTGCAGAAACAGTAAAAACAATAATCAAATTTATTTGTAAGGGCAGGGTGACCCAAATAGTTAAAAATATCTTGAGAAAGAAAACGAAGCAGGAGGTTTCACACTACCTGACTTTAAAGCATATTATAAAACTACAGTGGTCAAAACAGCATAGTGCTGGCATAAAGACAGATACATTGACCAATGGAATCAAATTAAGTGTTAAGATATAGACCCTCTCATCTACGGACAACTGATCTTTGTTAAGGCGTTCAAGCCAGCCCACTTGGGACAGAGCAACCTCTTCAATAAATGGTGCTTGAAAAACTGGATATCCCCATGCAAAAGAATGAAAGAGGATCCATATTTCACATCCTATACAAAAATTAACTTGAAATGGATTAAAGACTTAAACATTAGCACTAAGATCAAAAAACTTTTAGAAGAAAACATAGGGAAATTATCTTATAAACATGGTGATAGGAAGTGGTTTCCTACACCTTACACCCAAAGTGGGCGCAATGAAAAAAGAAACAGATAAATAGGATCTCCTCATAATTAAATACTTTCGTGCATCAGGAAAGTAGAAAGGTAGCCTATGTACTGGGAGACAATATTTGGAAACCATTTATCAGATAAGGGTTTAGTATCCAAATACATAGATTCTTCAACTCATCAAAAAAAAAAAGACAAACAATCCAGTTAAAAAAAATGGGCAAAAGGAGATAACTCCCAGGGATGAATCTTGCCCTGGGACCGTGGGATCAACAATTCCACCCTAAACAAAACATGGAAAAAGACCTGAAACTAATAAAGTATCAGTGGCAGAGAGAGTTCAAATAGAATCAAGAGGCCCCTCGGGAGGTTTCTTTCATGCAAGTTTCAGTTAGACCGTGCTACCTATCATCACCTGACAAAACCCAACCAGGACGATTCCAGCCAATCCTAAAGAACACCGAGGGCAATATATATGATTCCACAACGGTTCCATGCACTACAGTAACTTTTCAGAAACCTACATCCTCCAGAAGGGTCCCTGGACCAGATAAGTCCTGAATCCTAGAGGGCCCAGCCTTCCAGAACACCAGATAGTTCCATCTCTCTACCCCATACTAGTGACAGACCCTTTCAACATGGAAAAAATTAGGATGGTCATAGCCCAAACACCCCTAAAGAGAGGGATGGAAAGATCAAAGGTGATGGTGAAGTTATAGGGAGAAGATAGGATTTAACAAATGAATATGAATGCTGAATCATTAAATTGATATCTCTTTTAGTTGCCACTATCTTAGAGCTGCTAGAAGTAAAAATCTAAAATTGTAGAATTGTAACCCATGTCACTCTGGTATATGTTCTACAACTAATTGTGGTGCTGTGCTTTGGAATTTATTGCTTTTTTGTATTTATGTTATTTTTCACAAAAAAAAGAAAGAAAAAAGTCAATTGTGATGATAAAAAAATACATAAGCCTTCTACTCTCCTATATTCTGGAGCAGCTAGAAGGAAAAATCTGAGGTGATGGTACAGTAGCCCATGACAAACTCTAGGAGCTGTCCTGTAACTACCTGTTGAAGAGTGCTTTGAAAACTATTGCTTTTTTATTTCTTTGCTTTGTATATATGCTATACTATACAATAAAAAAGTTTTTTTAAAAAAAGGGCAAAAGACATGAACAGCAGAGGAAATACAAATGGCCAAAAGGCATATGAAAAGATGCTCACCTTCCCTGGGTATTAGGGAATGCAAATCTGCAATGATATGACATTGCACTAGAATGGCCATTATCAAAAAAAACAGAAAACAACAAGTGCTGGAGAGTCACACTTATTCACTATGGGTGTTGGTGGGAATGTAAAATGGTGCAATTGCTCTGGAAGGCAGTTTGGTGGTTCTTCAGGAAATTAAGTATAGAACTGTCTCATGACCCAGCAAACCCACTACTAGGTATATATTCAGAGGAACTGAAGACAAGGATACAAATGGACATTTGCACACCACTGTTACAGTGGCATTATTCATGATTATCAAGTGATGAAAAAAGCCCAAATGTCCAGTGTGCTAGCTTGAAAAGATTTACGTACCCTATAAAAGCCATGCTTTAATCTTAATCCAATCTTGCAGGAGAAGCCACTTCTTTTAAATCCTATATAGCGCTGTATGTTGGGAGCTTGATTAGATTATCTCCATAGAGATGTGTCTCTACCTATTCCTGGTGGGTGTTATAAAAGAAGGAGTATTTTGGAGAACGCCATAGAACAACATAGCCACGAGAAGCAGAGTCCACCAGCCAGTGACCTTTGGAGATGAAGAAGGAAAACACCTCCCAGGGCACTTCATGAAACAGGAATCCAGGAAAGAAAGCCAGCAGATGACGTTCGCCAGGTGCCTTTCTAGATGAGAAAGAAACCCTGAACTTCATCAGCCTCCCTAAACCAAGGTAGCATTTCCTGGATGCCTTAGATTGGACATCTCTATAGACTTGTTTTAATTGGGACATATTCTCAGCCTTAGAACTGTAAACTTGTAACTTTTTAAATCGCCCCCCCCTCCTTTAAAAGCCATTCCATTTCTGGTATAATGCCTTCTCGCAGCTAGAAAACTAGAACATCCATTAATGCACGAATGGCTAAATAAGCTGTAGAAATACATATGATGGAATATCATACAGCCAAGACAGGCGTTGGTCTGCTGGTTTCAGAGTACCCAAATGGCTTACTTAAGTTCAAATTAAATTAAATTAAACGTGGTAAATTTCAGCCATCAAACACCAGGACTGTATTGTATTAAAGTCTCTGACTCCATTTATGGATGTCTGACTGCTGACATCTTAATTTTAAGCCTCACCCCTCTAACTTTCTTCTTCTGCCCTGCATCTAGACAGACTCCTAAGAATGCCTTATTGCTCTCTCATTTAGCACCAGGAGGTGATTCAAATCATGCAAGCCCCTGACTATACACTGGATCCCTCATTCCCAACCCCAACAACCATAAAACATACAAGACTCTACTTATCCTTTCAAATCATTTTGGGACTTGTATGGAAACCCTGCCCTTTTTCCACATAAAAAATATGTGAATAACAAATTTTTTAAACAGGCTTTCATTTCATTATTTGAATCAAATTTTACACGGGGGTCCATCCTGTTCAAAATGTGGTCACAAACTGTGTGTGAAAAGAATGATGGTGTATGCTGCAGAATGGGTTGTAATGTGTGGAGGTCTAAATGCACGTTGTGAGTGTGCAGGTATGTTTGCTAAGCCAAAGTTAGTGTTCGTGGAGTGATAGTTAATGAAACAGTGTGGATGTAACTCTCATTGTATACATGTGCTAGGCAAGCACTGACACAAGTCAATGCCATTCCCTTCCATTCCCTGTCATACAATTAACACTCCATCCACCCTCTCCCTCTGCCATTCAATACCCATAACTTGCACGTCATTCTGCAACACCCAACCTCCATTCTTGCACTCTGCCAGGCATTCAAACATCACTCCTTGCATATTTATCACGTACAGTATTTGACCATCATTCCCTGCAAACCTGTATTCTATTCAGCTTACAATTGCTGTATATGCATTGTGCTCCTTCCAACTTTTGTCTTATGTACTAACCTTTGTGCTAATCAATTTAATCTATTGCACAGCCATATTGTTACTTCCATGTCCTCTCTATGCACATTAGTGCTGTGTCATTCAATTATAAACTCCTACTATGGGCACCTTTTGCAAAGCAATGTCTCGAACACACATTTTGTATCATCTAAATAAGGCCTCTTGCACACCCAGCTGCTCTATTCAGTGTCAAATTTACATGCATTGTTTATACCTTGTACATTCTTTGTGTACTGTTAACATTCCAGTCACTGCATAATGTCACTTAGCTATTCAAACTACAATCACTGCACAGCTAGGATGTGCCATCCATTTGCACTGCTTAGACACCAACTCTGTCTCACTGAATTATATAACTCCTCTCACATTCACTGGTTGTGACTCAACAACCACTCCTTGCATACTTACAAGCACCATCCAATGTCTACTCTAACTTAACTGATCTCTGACATTCAACAATCACCCCTTAAAGTGCACCATGACCTATTTCCCCTCATTCATGGCATACCCAATATGTGCTACTCAACCCTGTGCACTCACTCGGTGCAACCCATTTTTCAGCTTCAATTCTCCAAGCTAATTCTATCTGGCACAATACTGTTTTCACCCTCTACGCAGCAAAGAACACTACTCCCTTCACTCCTTGCACATTCACACTGTGACATTCTATAATCACTCCATGCACAATTGCTTGGTTACCTCACAAAAAGGTATACACCACTGTGCCATTCTTCTATCACTCCTTGTACACTGTAGTGTGCCATGCGATTTCATTTCTTCCATACCCATTTCTGCACCCCCAAAATACAAGATTTACACCCACTCTGTGCCATTCTACTTTCACTCCTTGCAACCCATGGTTACTCAACTCCATGGTATTCATTTACACATAGTGCATAAACACACTATTTCCTTAATTCTATTCATTACACACCCATACTGTGCCACTGGACTTAATCCTTGCACTGCCACTGTTTGCCACAGCACCTCCTTGAACACCCAATGTGCATAATCCAAGTACAACTCCTTGCCATGCAGTTGTTCCATTCACCTATTGCTCTAACACACCAACTCTGTGATCTTCAACTTAAACTTGTGAACACCCATTACAAGCCATTAAACTTCCAATTCTTGTATGCTTTCTGAGCTATCTTTCTACCCAATGGACAAAGGGGCTGTGCCATACACCTCCACTCTTGAACGTTCACTCTGCTGTTCCACTACCGCTTTCAGCATATTTGTTGTGTGCAATTCATAACCACTGCCTGAATCAAACCATTAGTCAACCTACAGGAACAAACCGTAAACTGCACAGATCCAGAAACACGTAACAGATCTGGCCTGTCAGGGAGCCACTGCCAATGTGGTTCCAGACCCACAGCCTCTGCTGCACTTGAAGAGGTACTACTACATCAAGGAATGTTGCCACCTTCAAACATCTTTGCCACAGTGTCACTGGATATCAGATCTCCCAACATGCCACTGACACCTGATATTTCTCATTTCTGCCTTTTAAATGTCATGTGGGGCAACCAAGTAGGAGGATCCAAGTAGAATCCTAGCTGCCAGGGGCTCCAGGAAATTTAGAATGTAGCTTTTCAGTTTCTGGACCACACTCCTGATACCAGTTTCAAGGTTGATCACGTTGGGACAGTGACACAGTTAATGGAAACAAAGTTTCTTTAACTGTATAGGACACCAAACTGCAGCTGCTTAAATCCTTCTGCATCCATTCCATAATTCCTTATTCAGAGTGTGAAGTCCAAGGGCACATCACATCTCCACACAAAGCCAGGAAAATCTCCCTGATGGCATCTGACATTTCCAGACCATGATGGTAGATCATTTTTCCTACAGATATTCTGTATAGTTACCACTTCTTGTTTTTTAAGGTCACTTTCCACATGTGAACTCTGGATTTGGAGAAATCCTATTCCTCCTCTCCACAGTCCCTCTCCTTGCTCCAACTGGGAAAGCACATCTGATTTGCAGACCTCAGATTTGTGGACCTCGCCAGGCCTGCCCCGCAACACTGGTGCTCTCCTCAGTGGGTCCAAGGAAAGTTTCTGGAGAGGTCTGTGGCCACCTAAGGGGGTGCTTCAGCCTATGGGTGCACAGGGCAGGAAGCTTCTGGTCTCTCTGTTCAGTGGCCCCTCTCCCAGTGCTCAAACTGAATCACTGAGAATGCGCTCAGATTACTCCATGCCAGTGACGTGGACCCCACAACAGCAACAACACTGAAGGCCCAGGAAAAAACCATATTGTCTTAAAAGCAACTGTGGCTAACATTTTAGATGTTTACTCTGTTCCGACACTACAATGGTAGTTTACTCTGTTCCAGCACTACACTGGTAGAAAGAATCCTCTCTTTTGTTTCTCCAACAACCCTACCGGAAATATGATTATCCCATTTTAAAAAAACACAGAAACTGAAATGTGGGGAAGTTATGATTTGCCCAGCTGGTAGGTGAGGGAGAGCCTGGGTTTGCACTCAGGCAGAGAGATTAAACAAATGCCCTCTCAACCACCCCTCCACATTCTGTACCTCACGCAAGGTCAGTTCGCAAGTGGCAATGTTGAGACGTGACCCTTGGGGTCTGACTCTAGAACCCATACCCTTCCCTCTACACAGCGACGTCCTCAAACTTCTTTTGTTAGTATAATCAACTAAAGTTGGCAGCAGAGGTAGTCTGGGCTTGCAACCATAATTCTATCCATTATACGTCATAACCCTTTAAACTATCTTTTCTATGATGAATATATTTCATACAGCAATTGAAAAAATAAACAATCGTCAGGAATTTCAAATGCAAAATAATTACATTTATTCCCTGGTCTATACAAACATAGTTTCAAATCGCAAGCTGTAACAGAACCTAACAAACATGAAACAGAAAACCCCCCTGGCACCCAAGACAACCAGACAAAACAAAATACAACTCAAGAAAACAAGAAATTACCTGAGAAATTCATTGATGCCTTGTTCGCTGAAAGACCCTTTCAGAAGAGCAAATTTCATCTTACGTGCGTTAATGGCTGCCATGGCGGGATAACCAAACCCTCCAATCCCCAAAGCATTCTCGAGTTCATACTGGGCTCCAGCTTCTGTCCACAGCCACCTACAAAAGTAGTCTGGTTTAGAGCAAAGGTCTCTTTCAAATGTCAGAATCTAATTAGATTTTAATTAGAAATGTTCAGCCAAATTTCTTTACTCAACTTCTAAAACAGTGAAGAACACATACTTTCAGAATGCAGCATTTTGTAAGTGTATATTAAGCATTTGCGGAATTAATGAAGGAGTAAGGTCACTGTGTGTAGGACAGCAGGAAGCACTAGACACCAGGGGAAAGCAACTTTTGGATATTAAGAGGAAAGAAGGAAAGATTTAACTTTTTAGTCTAGGACCCCACTAAAAATATTATTATTATTACTTTTTCTGTGTGTGGGCAGGCGCCAGGAATTGAACCCGAGTCTCCAGCATGGCAGGCAAGAATTTTGCCACTGAGCCACTGTCACACCACCCATTATTTATATGATTTCTATGAGAAAAATATATGCTGGGCGGGCGATGGTGCTATAGTGGCAGAGTTCTCACCTGCCGTACTGGAGACCCAGGTTTGATTTCCAGTGCCTGCCTTTGAAAGAAAAAAAAAATATATATATATATATATATATATAAGCTGTGGGGCAAGTAAGCGTCTTACAATAACTTTTTAGACTCTAACCATTAAAAAGATAAATAAATAAAGGTGTATGTAACATCATCATCTAGTTTTATTAGATGTGATACCTGAGATTTCAAAAGGACTTTTCTGGTCATTTAAAAACAAAAATACTTGCCCTCTAATACTATGGTGGCTACTCCATGTCAAATCTTATACAAATGCATGCCTTTTCTGTTATTTGTGCCTGCAGAACAGTTCTACAATCTTCCATATTTTCGCTGGGTTGGAAAGAACTCAACTTTAACATAAATTTGTTGAGCAGTTATTCAACCAAAACCATCCCAGCCAATTCAAAGGGTTTAGGTGTGTTCAAGAGACTACATTACCTTTTTTTCCTCTTAGGTGATAATTATTTTTATATCTTAAATCAAAATATATGCCAAAACAAGTATAACTAATAAAGTATCCGTGGATGAGAGAGTTCAAATAGAGTTGAGAGGCTACTCTGGAGGTCACTCTTATGCACTCTTCAGTTAGACATTGCTATCTATTATAACTTGGCAAACCCCAACCAAAACCATCCCAGCCAATCCTAAAGAACACTTACAGCAATATATAAAAGATTCTACAAAGGTTATGCATTAGGGTAACTTTCCAAAAACCTACAACCTCCAGATGGGTCCCTGGTCCAGGTAAGTCCTGACACCTAGAGGGTCAGCCTCTCCAGAACATCAGCTGGTTCCACCTCCCTACACCATAACTACTGACAGCCCCTACCAACATGAAAAAGTCAGAACGGCCATAGCCCAAATACCCCAAAGAGTGGGATAGAAAGATCAAAGGTGATGGTGGAGTTATACAGAGAAGGTTAGGTTTAAAAAACGAGTATGATTGCTGAATCATTAAACTGATATTTATTTTAGTCTCTAGTATCGTAGAGCAACTAGAACTAAAAACTTAAAACTGTAGAATTGTAACCATACCAAACTCTAAAATCTGTTCTATAACTGATTGTCGTGCTGTGCTTTGAAATTTATTGCTTTTTTGTTTTGTATATATGTTGTTTAACACAAAAAAGAAAAAAAAAGTTGATTGTGATGATAGTAAAATACTATTCCTTCTAGCTTCCTATGTTCTGGAGTACCAAGAAGGAAAAATCTGAGATGATGGTATGGTAGCCCATGACAAACTCTGGGATCTGTCCTGTAAAGTACTTGTTGAAGAGTACTTTGAAAACTATTGCTTTTTTATTTCTTTGCTTTGTGTATGTTATATTACACAATAAAAAATGTTAAATATATACATATATATTTTAATATTTAAAATTTACATGCCAAAACTAACACAGGAACACATTACATTGAAAACAAATGGAATCAGATATTTTACAAAGCACTAATACTCATCTATTCAAATAATACTGAGAATAAAAAGTTGAATAACTTACCCCCACATTTTCTTTTTATATTTGTCTGCTAATTTTAGAAGAACTTCTAAATAAGAATTTCTGCCTGCAGCTCCTGATTCAAACAAAAAAAATTTTTTAAAGGTAAAAATAAAAGTCCATAAAATTAATCCATGTAGAAAGTATTCTCAGAGCACATGGCCAGTTAATGGAGAGTAAGTTTCTGTTCACCTTACCAGTATCAAGAATATGGGGCAACACAGCCACAACACAGAGCTGATGATCCTCACAAGTCTTCTTGGCAATGTCCTCGTTGATTATCTGTGGACACCCAGAAGATAAGGGATTGCTTTAGACTGCATGGATACCCACAAATAAGCCTGAAAATAAGACTTAACACTGTCATTTACATAAATGACCCGACAATTCAAGAGATAAACTTCCACTAAATAATACTCATGTGCATGCATTACAGAAACACCAACGATGATGCTCAGTAAAAGATGTTTAGATCATTGCAGTAATCTCACTAAAAACGCCAGTCTTCACTTGATTCCTGTGATATACTCCTAAGAATTCCATCTGCATGGTAGTGAGGCATCTGTACATATAGCACAGGCTCTGAAATCAGAGTGCCTGGGTTCATAGCTGGCTCTGTGCTGTTTGAAGGAGCTGGAGAAAGCTACTACTTTTAGCAAGCTCGCTGTCTGTGCTGCAGTTTCCTCACTTGTAAACTGGGGATAAAAACAGAATCTATCGCTAAGTATCCCCATGAGAGTTAAGTGAGAAAAAGCTACAAAAACGTACCAAAACACTACAAAGGTGCATAACCTTTGTAGAATCTTATAAGAGCTCAACAAATGTTAGCTATTATTTTGAGAATAAATGGAAGGATGACTGGATTCTGTTTTTAAGAAGCATAGCTATGTTTTTGCTGACAGTACAATTATTTTAATGCTAAAAACTATGAAAATCAATTTATCAGACATTGTTTGCTCATCTGAACATACAAAATACTTCAAAATGTTTTAAAAAGAGGGTGCATGGGTGGTTCAGTGGTAGAATGCCTGCCTTCCATGAGGAAGACCCAGTTCGATTTCCAGACCATACACTCCCTCCACCCTCCCCAACACCAAAAAAAGGGGAAGGGAGTAGGTTAGTTTAAAAAGACAAAAGGAGGGCGGGCCACATGGCTCAGCAGGTTGAGCTCTTGCCTGCCATGCTAGAGACCCGGGTTCGATTCCCAGCGCCTGCCCATGTAAAAAAAAAAAAAAAAAAAGACAAAAGGAGGTATTACAATCACTTGAATATTCCCTCATGTCAGACAGGAAAGCTTTCTTTATTAAAAATGATTTAAGTGCTATACCTCAAGCAGCTCAGGAGGTGGGGCATTGTCAGAAAACAAATCTAAGGCCCGGGAAACTATGTCAGATCTTGTCCGCCCACCATCATAATCCACAGGAGACTCGCCTTTCTGAAAAATCTTGATTGTAGGGAATCCCCTAATCTATTAAAAAGAAGTAGAAGAAAAGATCATAATACAAAATCATGTACCACTGGATAAGAATAACAATCTTTACTGTTTCTAAAACACCTTAGGTAACTAAAAAAAATATTCCCCAGCATGCATCAATGTCAAAGGAGAAGATACACAGAGGGCATGTTAATGGGGTCTAGCCATACCTTTTTCAAATCCTAGGTCTAAAATTAATACAAAATGTCTGTTCTAGAACAGACTGGACCAACCTTCAAAAGCTTTACGAAAAATTATAAAAGTTTAGGCAAACTGAAATCTCACATTACGTACACAGTGGAATAGTGTAATATTTTAAAAATCAACAGCCTTGAATTCTAGACTAGTTTTTGACAATTAAGTGACTTAAGTTAAACTCTTCTCTCCTTAATTATAAAATGATTAAACAGTTCCTCTCCCTCCCCATAGGGAAGCCTGGAGTACCAGATGAGGTAAAAGTTGAAAATATTGTGCATTTTTCAAAGAAATGAACCTCCTTAGAAATATACTCACCCCATATCTGCTGGCTAGAGCCTGATTAACTGTAGCATCTACAGCTGCTAGTTTCACTTTTCCTTTAGTTTGCTCTTTTACCTCTGTAGCTGCAGCTGCCCATTCTGGCTCTAAGCTATAGAAAAAAAAATATTCTTAAAGTACATTTTAACTCTCAGACTAATTACTTTAAAAGATCTGCGGGGCTTTCTGCTCAATCCAGGTTAAGTCACACTTGGAAAGCATTTTGAGTGTAGCTTTATGAAAGTCGTATCACCACCCTTCAGATTTGATTTCCAACCAAGATGTTTCTTTCCAACATCACATCCCCCAAATCTTTATGTTATCTCCTTGTCAATTCTTGAAAGCATGACAGAAAGAACTCTTGGCACTAACACCAAACATTCATTTAGATACAGAGTTTTACTGGAGAAACTCTTAGAGAATATCTATTATCTAGTTCAGCTCTTTTGAAATGAGCTAGATGAATGCACTAAAAGTACTGACTTAAATGACATCTTGGTAAAAAGCACTTACTTTTTGCAGTGTCCACACCAAGGAGCATAAAACTCAACCATCCAAACATCTTCACTATCAAGGACATTTTGATCAAAGTTGTCATCTGTCAGTTCAACCACATCTTTCTTATTTGAACTTTCACTTCTGCTCTGTCATTTAAAGTATAAGCAAAACACTAATTTATAGCTTGACTAAAAAGAATACTATCCCAACTATAAATGGATATAACATAACATTTACTCCAATATCTTAAAGAAGTTTCAGATTTTTTTCTTCAAGTGAAAAGTACTTTATTCAAATTGAGGGCACTCTTTAATCTTATTACTTTTGCATGGTAAACAATTTTTTACTTTCAAACAAACACCAAAACATTAACTATAACACATAACATGTACCTGAATTCTATCACCTTAAATGAACCACCTTAATAACACTGTTCTAATTCAGACCCAAGCATAGCCACTGCTGTTTCATCCCAGGATGTAATACATAATTAAAGTTACTATCATTTCATAGATAAATTCCCTAACATTCAAGAAAGCTAAAAAACCTAACATTTAATCCTTTATTTTCTCAAATAAATTTCGTCAGAACTAGATGAAGAAGCAGTCTATATTGCTATGCAGTTTTCTTTTGACCGGGCTAAAGGGAAAGACAATTCATTAAATGCCCAAATTTGAAATAAAAGGGAAGAACATAAAATTCTGGGGTAAGTCTGTCTAAAGAAGGTAGTTCAACCAGTTTCCAAAAAGAGCAAAGGGCCAAATAACATACATATACATTAATGTAGCTATACATATATACTTTAATTACAGAAAGAATTTATGCCTTTCACAAGACTATAAGTACATCAGGGTTAAGCTTCATATGTCATACAAGGGCATTTAAAATACCAATCCATGAAACAGGAACTTCTTTCTTTTCCTTTTCTTCACTAAAATTTTAGGGACTTTGGGCTGACTTTCACAGATAGAGGCCAAAAGATCATGCAAACTTCATCCCTGTTCTGCCCAAAGTCCACCAAGAGGACAGTGTCTGTCCTTCCAATCCTGGCTCTTGGCCTGAAGCTCCTTCTCCCTACTGTTCTAGGAGCCTGGCACTTGGTTGGCCGTTGTAGCAAAATGTCCTGGGACTGACTGGATATGGCAGTGGTGATTCTGAGGCCAAATGAGTTGGCTGAGCAGCTCTGACTCCCTCTGGGGCCAGCTAACCCAACCCCCTATTATATTTTTTAATTAAGAAAAAAAATAGCCATCTTCTACCAGGAGTCCACACACAGGATTCAAAAGTAGCACACCCATTAATAAGTGAAATTATGCAGCCTTACTTGTTTTCCAGAACTATAGCCACTGGACCTTCCCCCAAGGCGATCCTTTACCAGCTGCCGCACAGCACTGAGAGCAGCATCTACGATGGCCTCTCCTGTTCTGCCACCTACAGGGAACAAGAGACTGTCAGAAAGACCAGTGATGGGTGGCCCATGTGCTCAACCTGGCCTCAGCACGTGTTCCTAGGAGACTATCTAAAGACCCTGTACCTTTACATTTTTGTCAGCTTCACCTGATGTGTTGCATCTGACAACACAAGTGTATTTAAGATGGAGCACTGTCTCCTCAGAATGCATTTATACTAGGCTTTACACTTGGAAAACCAATTCCTCTTCTTCAGCTTTAAGTTATCAGTGTGAACAAGAACTTCCTGTTCATCTGTAAATACCACCGACTAATGAGAATAATTTGCCAAGTGTTCACTGACACATAACATACACAGATGAACAAGAAGCTTATAGAAGATGGGAAATTTCTACATGCAAGGTACCAAATGAGGAAAATGGAAGAAACTATTTCTGTAAGACAGTAAGCAGAAAAGACTGGAGAAAGCAGAATATGATATGCCTCTGAAGCCAAGAAACTGAAGGCAATCCTGGCCTCTTTTTCAGGCCTGGAGATCACATTGGACAGTACAGAATGGCAAAGGCTGAGGGTCAGCAAAGGAATCTGGAGGTAACAGTCACTCAAGATTTTGGAACAAGGGCATGATATAATGGAACATGGTATTTTAGAAAGCAACACTGTGTGGGATGGACTGGAGGAGACTCTCAAAGGAAAAATTTTAGGCTACTGCATATGTAGCCTTACAGAATAAGGGCTTCATTTCAACAGATATAGTAAGATTGTAGAAAGATGGTTAGAATGAATTACTGAAAATGAGGACAACTAAACAAAATTAACCAAGTCGTTTTATAAATTATTCTGAAGAAATATATGATTTGACCAAACTACTGAACAAATGGATATATTTTTATATTAAATACCCTATGGTACATTATATAACCTCCAACAGCATGTCTAAATAGCAAAATATTGGAAACCACTCAAATGCCCATTATTTTTATGAGAAAAATAAATTCTTAAAATGCTTCTCTATCCTTAAAAAATCCCCCAAATATATACAGAGCAGTTGCTATCATATGGTAATACAATCTTGTGACTGATTTTTACCTTATGTTTCCTATTTCAAGGTCTGGCTACTTAAGTTATATATACACACAGTACAAAAATTTTAAAGTACAAATGGGTATATATAGTACATCTTTCTCCCTCCCTTCTTGGATTCCCAGCCACCAAATCTTCCTCCCCATGTTTTCATGCATCCTTTCGGTTATATGTATGTGTGGTTTATTTTCTTTTTGCAAATGATAACATACCATATACACCACTCTGCTCACTTCCTGTATTTTGTGACAACCTACCTGAGAGATTTTCGTGTATTCCATATAAAACTGCGTCATTAAAAAAACAAAACAAAAAAACCACAGCTGCATGGTATCCCACCACATGGATACATCATAATTTATTCAAACAGGCCCCTAAATGACTGTATCGTTTCCAATGTTTTGTATTATAAACATAATTGCAATGAATATCCTTGAACATGCATCTCTTTGCCAGCTACAAGTCTATCTGCAGAAAATACTCCTAAGAAGTGAAGAGAGTTAAGACAAAGAATACGCACATTTTTAATTTCAATAGCTTTCAGATGACAGCACAAAAGTGCCCTGCAGATACTGTAGTAATAATTTACATTAGCAACTAAGAGGGTGTGTGTTCTCCTGTCCTCACTAAAAATGTAGCTGCTATGGAAAATGGTTTGGTGGCTCTTCAAAAAGTGACCAGACAATTCCACTTCTAGGTATATTCCAAAAGAAGTGAAAGCAGGGACTCAAACAGATACCTGTATACCAATGCTTTTTTTTTTAACAGATTAAAAAGTTTTTATTAGAGAAGTTGGAGGTTTACAGAAATTAATGCTGAAAATATAGAGTTCCCATAGACCCCCACTAAGAACAACTGCATTAGTGTGATTCTTTGGTTACAACTAATGAAAGAATATTATAAATGTACTATCAACTGTAGTCCATTGATCATACTAGGGCTCACTGCTTGTGTTACAGTGCTATAGCTTAAAAAAGATTATTCTAGTAACATATATATAACCTAAAAATTCCCTTTAACCACATTCAACCACACAATTCAGAAGTGTCAATCATGTCTACAATGTCATGCCACCATTGTCACCACCCATTACCAAAACCTTTCCATGACTCCAAACAGAAATTCTGCACCAATTAAGCACTAACTTCCCATACCTTACCCTCACCCTGGCCTTTGGTAACCTTTATTCTAATTTCTGACTTCTGCAAACTGCTTATTCTTATTATTTCATATTGGTGAGATCATAAAGTATTCGTCCCTTTTGTGCCTGGCTTATTTCACTCAACATTCTGTCTTTACATTCTGTCTTTTTAAGGCTGAATAGTCTATTGTATACGTATACAACATTTTGTTTATCTATTTGTATACCAAATAGATATTCACAACAACGTAACCCAAGTGTAAATTTGGTATATATATAAATGGAATTATCATTCAGCTGTAAAAAAGGAATGAAGTTCTGATACATGCTACAACATGGATGAACTGTGAAGATGGAATGTTTAGTGAAATAAGCCAGACAAAAAAGGACAAATATTGTATGGCTCCACTTATATGAAATACCTAGACTAAGCAAATTCATACAGACAAAAAGTAGACTAGAGGTTATGATGGTCTACTGGTAGGAAGGATGAGGAGTTAATGCTTAATGGGTGGTTGTTTGGGGTAATGAAAATGCTTTGGTAATGGATGGTATTGATGGCAGCACACTGCACATGTAACGAATGTCACTGAATTGTATACTTTAAAATGATTAAAACGGCAATTTTTGTTACATATTTCTTATAATAATAAACTAAGCCCCAATCTGTAGTGAACATTTGATGTTTTCTGGATGTTAATCATTCTAAACACTTTTGTGATATCGAAGTTATCCTCGAGTCCCTCAAGTATTTCTTTTTTCCCTAAAACAAATTTCCAAAGCCTGTGCACCTAGGATGGACAGATGTGACATGACTTAGACTCCTTGTTCTTATGTACTCTGTCAGATTTTGACCCAGACAAGCAACCTGGAAGGACGCTCTGGGTGGAGCTTTCCTAGAGAAGATGTAGTTTCTTCTAGTGCTTTGTGGGAGGAACAGGAGTAGCACTGGTGCTCTCATATGGACAGACCTAAAACACTGTTCTGAGTCTTGATTCTGGAATCTCAGTCTGGAGCAGGTTCTTCAGCTCTCCCAAAGAATCTACTGAGTGATCAAATTCCTTTTAATAAGATTCTTTTCTACTGAATCAGCCAGTCATTCATTTCTGCCTTTCCAGGGCCACTGTCCACTATATTTCAAGTACTCACTTATCTGTGGATTGTTGAATGATTAAGAATTAATTACCTCCAAAGTTCTAAATTTAGAGAGCTTTTTTAGTTCTGCTGCTAAAGGCTCACACTATCACAAGAATTTCCCAGCTGTATTTTTAAGATAATCAAATCTTCTCAGCAACTCAATTAAAAAACCTTTCAATGACAATCTATTGCCCTAAAAACCAGGGCAAAAGCAAAGTCTACTCAAATGTTAGAATGACAGGCGTGGACCCCAAACAAGGGGCAGAAGCCATGACATGGAAGCTTCTATATCTGCCCTACCCCACCTGGCCCAGAAATTCCCCCCCCGACACCCAGACCAACAGCTCAAGGTCCTTCTATCGAAACAGGCTCCCTCCCTCCCCCAAGCCAACAGCTCAAGGTCCTTTCCTATCCCTCACCCATCAAAACCTCATGCCACTTACCACCCCCCACCCCACGGTCCCTCAGATACAAAAGACCCTCCATTATCCTCCCAGGGTGGGCTGAAATCTGACTTCAGACACCCACCACGCTGGTGCCTGAATAAATTTCTTTGCTGTGATCAGTCTGTCTCTGGGCCTTATTCGAAACTATAGTCTACTCAAAAATATTGGAGAAAAACCTTAAATTTTTCCACTAAGTCTTATCACACTATTCATCTGGAATAGACAAATATTAAATTCTAATTAAAAGAGCATTCATTTTGTTTGAATGCTAGACATCCAACAACAATAAAAAAAAGAAGTCTTGAGAAAGACATCGAGAAAAAAAATTAAGCAGGCACACTGATGAGTTTATTAGTCGTAAAATATTCAAGAGAAAATAAGTAGTGAAGTCCTTCCTTATGGACTAGACAAATAAGAAAAAACAAAGCACAGAAGAGGACAATGTTGAAATCTCACAGGGATGCATAACTAAGCACCTCACAAAGCAGCAGACCAGACTCTGCTTACCATCTTTCTAGAAGCTGTTTGGATGACCAGAATAAACTCTACATTTCCCAGCCTTCTCTGCACCTAGCAGTGAACATGTGACTATGGTCTGATTAAGGGGATGTTAAGCAGAAGGGTGAATGCAATAAGACTTGGGAGAAGTGTCCTTCACCTCCCTCTTCCGGATGGCTAAAATGGGGACACAATGGTTGTAGTTCCAGTTTCCATCCTGAACCCTAAGGCACTCTGATTCCCGGTTTAGAGATACACAAAATACACTGACAATTACCAAGAATGTGTCACATGCCTAATATGAAAAATTTTGCTCTGAATCTGTTTCTTATCTGTAAAATAAGACATGGAAGGCCCATGGGACTGAGCAACAAGGTAAGTATCTGGGTTGCCCATGCCAACTCTGGATTGACATTTTGTGACATTTTGAACGGGAGAGGGAAGTCACTGTTATTTTGGGCTTTTAGGTTCTATAGGAACTTAATCCTGATGTCAGAGGTAACTTAATCCTGATGTCAGCGGTAACAGCCTTGCTTTAAAATTCGATGAGATGGGATAGCAACAGCCTTTGGAAATTTAACAAAAAATACAAGCTCAAGAAAGTCAGGGGGAGATGAACTAACAAAGAAGCTTAAGAGATAATAGAGCATGGCTGTAACAAAGTAAAGCAACAGAAATGTATCATCTAAGTTCTGGAGGCTAGGAGTCTGAAATGAAGGTACCAGCAGGGCCCTGCTCCCTCAAAAACCTTTGTGGAGACTTGTTCCTTGCTTCCTCCTAGCTTCTGGTGTTTGCCTGCAATCCCTGGTGTTCCTTGGCTTGAAGACACATCCCTCCAATATCTGCCTGTCTTCATGTGACCTTCTCTTTTGCGTCTGTCTGTCCATTCCGTAAATGAATCTCTCTCTTCTTAAAAGCACACCAGACATAATGGATTAGGGTTTATCCTTAATCAACCACATCTCTGAAGACCCTATCTCCTAATAGGTCCTACATGAATGAGACCAGAGGTTAGGACATGAACCTGTCTTTTTGGGAACATAATTCAACCCATTACTTAGATCATGAGACAGTCTTCAGAATTCAAACACATAACTCTAATAGGATCTCTTTAGAAAGCTTTATCTTTCTTTTATAAAGTATTCTTGTCAAACTGCCCAGAAAAAGAAAAATTGGGGGGCAGGGCGACGGTGACTCAGTGACAGAATTCTCGCCTGCCATGCCGGAGACCCGGGTTCAATTCCCGGTACCTGCCCAAGCAAAAAAGAAAAAACTCTTTGAGAATACTTCAGAACTAACATTATAAAGAGAGCACAGTACTGCAACACTTGGACAACACAGTTCAGACTGTCTTAGCTGGGGAGGCAGTGAAGGTTTATCAGGCATTTAACTTCCATAACACAGCAGGGGAAGGCCTCAACAGAAAAATAGCCTTCTTATGTACATCACTCCCCTTTTCAGTACCATCTGGACCAGTGCCCCTTCCCCAATTTTTATGCAGCTATATGCCCAAACAAGAAATACACTAAGGGAAAACATTTTTCTCACTCTAGAGAAGGGGTCAGCAAATCCTTTCTGTAAAGTATCATATGAGTAAATATTTTCAGGCTCCTGGGACAAACTGTCTACTCAAGCTATTCAATTCTGCTGTTGTACACGAAAACCACCACAGGAAACAAGCAGGCATGGTGGTATTTCAAAAAAACTTTATTTTTAAAAACAGGCAGCTGGGTCTCAGGTAGCACATGAGATTTTGTTGGTTTGTCCAGAGTGATGCCCCGATGAATCCCAGAATGATTTGATCAGTGACTGGAAAAGTATTTGCAAGCCCCCTTTGGGGAATGGTGAGAGTGGGGAGAAATTCAACCTCCCCAAGTTGAATTCTTGATATTCTCACAAGCAGTGTGGACAACCAAAGCTATAGGCTGAGCCCCCAGTCTTGGGGTTTGTTCATATGAAACTTAACCCCACAAAGGATAGGTCAAGTTTACTTAAAATTTAGGCCTAAGAGTCACCCCCAAGAGAGCCTCATCTGTTGCTCAGATGTGGCCTCTCTCTCCAGCCAACATGATGAGCAGTCTCACCACCCTCCCCCTCTCTGCGTGGGACATGACTCCCAGGGGTGTGGACCTTCCTGGCAACGTGGGACAGAGATCCTGGAAAGAGCTGAGACTCAGCATCAAGGGATTGAGAGAACCTTCTCGACCAAAGGGGGAAGAGTGAAATGAGACTAAGTGTCAATGGCTGAGAGATTCCAAACAGAGTCGAGAGGTTATCCTGGAGGTTATTCTTATGCATTAAGTAGATATCACCTTCTTGTTCAAGATGTAGCGGAGAGGTTGGAGGGAACTGCCTGAAAATGTAGAGCTGTGTTCCAGTAGCCATGTTTCTTGATGATGATTGAACAATGATATAGCTTTCACAATGAGACTCTGTGAATGTGAAAACCTTGTGTCTGATGCTCCTTTTAGTTACTATATCAACAGAAGAGTAGAACATATGGAATAAAAATAAATAATAGGGGGAACAAATGTTAAAA